>QNTS01002298.1:167893-212514 GCA_003317085.1 Hucho hucho | reverse complement strand
TCTATTGTTTGATTGATTCCCTGTTATCTGACCTTGGACTGTTTTCTGATTCTTGTCTTCCCGTCTGCCGCCTGCCCCGACCCACGCCTGGTACTGGTTCTGTTCCTGGATACCCTCTAAGCTGTTATCTGAGTTTTGCCTGTCTGACCAACCTTGATTAAAGTTTACTGCTTATGGATCCGAACGTCTCTGGCTCTGCGTTACAGTAATGAGGAGCAACCAGATGCTGCACTTGACACATTTATGAAATTGATTTTTCCAGTTACTAATAATCATGGACCCATTAAGAAAGTGACTGTAAAAACCGTTGAATTCCTGTGGATTGATGAATTGAAACATGTTATGGTTGCGAGGGATGAGGCAAAAGGAATGGCAAATACGTCTGGCTGCACAACCAATAGGCCAACATACTGCAAATTGAGAAATCATGTGACCTAACTGAATAAAAAGAATAAGAATCTGTACTATGAAACAGAGATAAATTATAGAAAGAATGATAGTAAAAAGCTTTGAAACACCTAAAATGAAATTTTGGGAAAAAGGGTAAGCTTCATCATTCATTGAATCAGATGGCTCATTCATCACAAAACCAACTGATATTCCCAATTACTTTAATGATTTCTTTCATTGGCAAGATCATAAAATTATGATAAAAAGATTGTGGGAGCTGTTTTGTTAGACTTCCGTGCGTCTTTTGACATTATCGATCACTGTCTGCTGATTGAAACATGTATGTGTTATGGCTTTACACCCCAGGCTATACTATGGATAAAGAGTTACCAGTCTAACAGAATACAGAGGGTGTTATTTAATGGAAGCGTCTCCAACATAATCCAGGTAGAATCAGGAATTTCCCAGGGCAGCTGTCTAGGCCCCTTACTTTTTTCAATCTTTACTAATGACATGCCACTGGCTTTGAGTAAAGCCAGTTTGTCTACGTATGTGGATGACAACACTATACACGTCAGCTACTACAGTGACTGAAATCACTGCAACACTTAACAAAGAGCTGCAGTTAGTTTCAGAATGGGTGGCAAGGAAAAAGTTAGTCCTAAATATTTCAAAAACTAAACGCATTGTATTTGGGACAGATCATTCACTAAACCCTAAACCTCAACTAAATCTTGTAATGAATAATGTGGAAATTGAGCAAGTTTATGTGACTAAACTGCTTGGAGTAACCCTGGATTGTAAACTTTCATGGTCAAAACATATTGATACAACAGTAGCTAAGATGGGGAGAAGTCTGTCCATAATAAAGCGCTGGTCTGCCTTTTTAACAATACTATCAACAAGGCAGGTCCCACAGGCCCTAGTTTTGTTGCACGTGGACTACTGTTCAGTCGTGTGGTCAGGTGCCACACAGAGGGACCTCTGAAAATGTTAATTGTCTCAGAACAGGGCAGCATGGCTGGCCTTAAATGTACACCGAGAGCTAATATTAATAATATGCATGTAAATCTCTCATGGCTCAAAGTGGAGGAGAGATTGACATCATCACTGCTTGATTTTGTAAGAAGTGTTGACATGCTAAATGAACTGAGGTGTCTGTTTAAACTATTAGCACACAGCTCTGACACCCATGCAAGACATGCCACCACAGGTCTCTTCACAATCCCCAAGTCAAGAACAGACTATGGGAGGTGCACAGCTTTACATAGAGCCTTGACTACATGGAACTCTATTCCACATCAGGTAACGGATGCAAGCAGAATAATAAAAAAAACTTATGGAACAGCGGGGACTGTGAATAGACACACACAGACACACAAACAAATGATAAGACACGCACTCTACACACACACACACATGGATTTTGTATTGTAGATATGTGATAGTAGAGTAGTGGCTTGAGGGAACACACTTAATGTGTTGTGAAAAGTGTTATTAAATATAATGTCATGTAATATTTTAAATAGTATATAACTGCCTTAATGTTGCTGTACCCCAGGAAGAGGTCCAGCAACATGCTGGACCCCAGGAAGAGGCAGCAGCAAATGGGGATCCATAATAAATAAAAAATACACACACTCACTATGTGCTCCGTGGACACTGCTCTTAAGCTTGGCTTCCCTCCTCCATTTTGCTCTTCTGTTTGAGAACCACACCTTCAAAGGGGAATGGCAATTATACCAGATGTAGCTCAGTATTACAGGTAATTTTACAGGAAATTACATAGATTGCATGCATAGTTTGTGCCATGTAACCTTGATGGTGTCCTCTGGAAGTAGGATCTCACATGCCAGTTTTTCCCTGGTGAACATGTCTGCGTAGTGGCTCCGTGTGAATTCTGCTCAGTTTGGGAGGAAGAAATAGGATGAGAGAGCACTCAAAGCTCAGCTTGAAAGGATAACAACTTTTCCAACTGTTCTAAAACAAGCCTTGTTGAAATAGGAATAAGTCAAATCAAACTAAGTCGTTTTGGCCTAATCATTCATGTATCCACTCCACATAAACACATAGCCTAAATGTACCTAAACAGTTGTGGAAGTAAAGGTTGGACATTGTTCTGCCTAAAGTATACTACTGTATAGGCCTACCTTGCTCTAATACTCTGCACTGCTCCAGGGTGAAGGTGGTGCGGTTGCGATGCTGGGGCCCAGGAGGCTGGAGCTCGTTCACCTCAACTGTCTCCATCTCCTCCCTCTCCTTCACTACTAAATGCGTTGGGTTCTCCACTAGAAGACCTGGAATGCATACAAGTAGACTGCATGGCTATGTTTTTCAAATTGCGCACAGTGTATATGGCATAAATGTGTGTATTTCTAGCAGATCAAGCGGTACCATGTGTAGCCTACCTGGGTATCTGGGGTGGTGCGCAGAAATCTTCACACTCAACATCGCAGAGTCGAGTTGAATTTTCCTGAGAATTCGGTTTACAGAGGACACCTTTTGACAAGGAGAAAATAATGCTTAAATTAATATAAGTTATTTCCCTCACAGTTGTACACACTTTGTATCACTCTGGTGTAGCTTGTGATCTAACTTACACTGGGAACTTTGGCCGATTTACAGATTCTTTCGCCCGCGAGCTTTTTTCTGATTTCCCAGGCGAATATTGTTGGGTTTTTCGTCTTGCATTCGATTATTTTCGAGATTACTTCGGGGGTGAGGAGTCGAGGTCTACTCCCTCCGGTCGCCTTCGGGTCCAGGAGGCCGGTTTTGTGGTACCTGCTCAAAATCTTGCTGACGCAGCCATTTGACACCTGCCAGAGTGAAGTGCACATTTGGGTTTTCATGAAGTACTACTAGATCATTGAAAGCACACCATTTAACAACTATTTAATGGATTACATTAAATTAATAATCAAACAAAGTATGCTTTTCATGTATCGAATAATATCGAATAGGGCGCAAACACGAGCTCCTATAAGCCTGCTGATACGCACCTGCAGAATTCTGGAGATCTCGCACGGGCGCACACCTTCCGATGCCAGTTCGATCATCTTCCTCCTTTTATAAGCTGGAAGCGGCCTCCCGTTCAGAAACATCCCACCAAGCTGATTGACACACCCGCTCCCTTAGAATAGAACAGAATAAAATAGCTTTTATAAGATGTAAACCTATTTTACCGCTTTATGCATCAACATCTATTTGAATATTGTTGGGAAAATGCATCCACTCAATTCAATGGTATAAGTAATCTTCTAACACATTATAGTTAGTCCTTCGTTTGAATATAGACCTACCTTCGTTTGACAGGTCCACATTCGTTCCACACATGTCAACTGGTTCTTCAGAGCCGTATCAAATGAAACAACAAGATAATTCCTGTATAATATACAGTGCTGATTTTCCTTTGAATAACAAGAGAATAAACTGTTATATGAGGAACTTCATCCCCAAAAGCTGGCCAGTGCACTGACCTGATTGTAAAGTGCATAAAACAACTCACCTGTAAAATGTGAATATTCGGAGTCTGAGGGGATCCCAATTCACACCTGTCTTGTTGCACAAGTCGCCACTGACAGGAATCACGCGCGACTTCACAAATATATACCCTATCAGCCTTTTCTAGATGACGTAGTGGTCTGATAGGAGAAATGTCAATATTGCATGTAGGCCTACTGTACCTGACTCTCAAGTAACTCAGTCGATTCAGACTTAATTGTCTGGAAGTCAAGCTGAGAACCACAATATTTGACCCCACACATTATAGGCTAGAAATATGGATGACCGTTATAAAGTGCCAAAGTGAAATTTGTTTTCAACGTTGTGGTCAAAATGATTGCCCTAAGATTTTTGTTTAAAAAAGTATATTATTATGGGTTAACTAGACCTATTAAAACAGCTTTGCAATTGTGAACTTGAAGCAGAAGAATGCAATTCCATATTATAAACTGTAGGGCCAACAGGGGACATTTTTATCTCACATGCAGTGTATTTACAGTGGACTAAAGGCTTACATCTAAACGGGTTTCAAGGCTATTCAATTTCTGATAACTATTTGGTAAGGTACATAATATAAGGGAATAGGATGCTCGCATCCACTGCTCTCTCTAGACAATTATGCGCATAATACAGTACTGTATCCTGAAGATAGACTATATGCTGTGTCAAGAAAAATCTCCATGTTTTCTGTTGGGCTACTGAAGATACTCATTTTGGTCTTTCAAAATCGAATTTCACACGTGACACCAAAGGTAAATTAATTCCATTTACTGTATCCAAGCGACACATCTCGGGTCACGTGACTTGAGCATCCTTTCCCAAGTAAGTGTTTAAGATTAGTCCGATCGAGTCTCCTTTTTAAAAGCTAACATTTGAAAATCTGTCCCGATGTCGACTGCCATATGGTAAAGTGCTTCTGATAAATCATAAATCCATCATCCAGACTCTTTTATTACATTTTCTTTCAAGCATGAACAAATAGTCGGATAGGGCGAATGTGGGGGGACCAATTGGGACTTTCATTTAGAAAAAAATGATGAGGAAAACCCTCGCAGATGTCTCTTGACCAGCCAGCAGATAAAATGTGTTGTAAACGTTTCAAAGGAAATATTTGACGAGCAAATATTAGCAAATGGGAAACCACACAAGGCTCGTCTTTTGGTCCTGTTTAATGACTAATTGGGCATCATTAGCTAGGTCCACACAGATCGAAGTGCCACCGAAATAAAGGGTGGATTTTAAAATGCCATATGGTCCAAATTATATATTAACCCACGAGTTATATTTTCTGTACAGGACGCATTGTATATAGCTGATAAACAGCTCTGGACACCAGGGTCTCCTTGCCAACAGACAGAGAAGACAAATAACATATTTATTTATTACTGCACAGTTCATGCCCCGATTGATTTTGAGTATTTTATTGCATTTTTGTGTGTGTACAACCCAAGGTTAATAAAACAGTCACGCTGCGGGCACGGAAATGGTTAAACATTCTTGGCGCGTAAATGTTCGCTGGGCTCACCAAAGGCGTCGGCTAACCATTTCGGCCTAGGGAAGAATTATACACATAGATAGACCATATCTCAATGACAAACAACATTGTATTTGGTTCTGTCGACGTGAATTTGTCCTTTCTTGTGTCCCTAGGTGTAGAGAAACATTAACATTTTACCCGCGTAAAAGGGTACCATAAACCTATCCAAAGCGCACAGAGCTCCCTCATGCGTCTCAACGTGGGGTCATATAGCCTTCTTTCTAGCGCATTTCTACACACTGAAGTATGACAATAATCAATTTACACTCACTGCTAAAATTGAATGTGTAATTCGATAAACATTAGCACAAAAGCACATTTAATGGTTTCCATGGTAGGGTTGAGCCCCAAATAATGCTTATTTAAGAAGTAGTGTGAACAAAACTTTGCGTCTGAGACCACATCATTGTATAGTTCAAATGCCAGTATGACTGAATCATTTGATCTGATTTGTGTACCCTACATTTGCTATAACATATTGACCCCATATATTCTATATATTTCTGATGTATTAGGAAGTTATTGTAATTCTTTGTTTGTAATATTATACTTGTTTTACTGTATGCTTCTCTGTAGCCTACAGACAACCAATTTGGGATGGAGAGGGCAGGCAACATGAGTTTGCTTGTGGATGGTTTTGTGAAATGATTAGCAAAATAAAGATAAAACAACTTGTAAATGTGTTCCTTGTCAAAGTCAATAAAAAACTATTTTAAATTCCAGAGTTGAAGGACAAGACATCGAAATGGGTTTAGAATATTTGTTGAGGAAATAGAATGGATGTGAGAATGGACTGGATGAAGCCAAGAGCTGCAAGTGAAGGATCCAGGGGATGGACTCTGTAGAGTTTGGCTTGGAGTCTCAGGTAGACATCCTCATCAGGCCGTGGTAGATAGGCTGCTGTGGTGATGCCAATCCCTCCAGGAGATCTTAAAGTAGTTGTGTTCAAGTCTGGTCCTCTCTTCTGAATTCTTGTTCATTCTTAACACCATTAAGTGTATGAACGTGGTATGAATCTGGATTGCTACAATGGGACCAAAGTTGTAATAATAGTAGAAGAACAAGCTCTTCATGCCACACATAAGTTTGAAAAGACTTTCCACATAATATTATTAATATTAATATCATCATCACTTCAGGCACAAAGTTATTTCATCCATCATACTCAAACAATAAATTATATCTTACACTAAACTAATGTGTCAGAAAAGGTTTTGAACACACATTGCATTGCATTCACACCATCGACAGACACAAGCTGTTAACAACTAAAGAAATTACCCCAATTGTAGAACACATTATACAACTGCTGGGCAGTGTATGTCAGCTTTAACCCAATGAGCAAAAATTTATTACAGTACAATAATATCAATAATGACTGAGAAAGAGAAAGTGAGTGAATGAGCACACCATTTGGTTGTGACAGGAAGCAACCTTGTGAGTCATATCCTGTTTGCTTGACACGTTTTCCACATTACAGTTCATAATCATTTGGTTGGTGTCTATTGCTGGGACAGTGAAGATTGAACCCATGTGTCTTGATCTTAACCTGTTAGGGAGCGTCAGCAGTGGTGTCGGTTTTGGAGAGCCTGGCGTGCTCAAAGTGAAATGCCTGCCACTCAGGCCCAGAAACTAGGATATGCACATAATTAGTACTATTGGATAGAAAACACTCTGACGTTTCTAAAACTGTTAAAATAATGTCTGTGAGTATAACAGAACTGATATGGCAGGCGAAAACCAGAGGAATTTCTGTCCGGAAAAATGTTTTTGTTTGTGACAGGCCCTCGTTTCCAATGGTTTTCTATGGGATCTGCTGTAAACTAGGACCCAGCTGGCAGTACCTATGGCTTCCACTAGATGTCAACAGTCTTTAGACAAGGTTTGAAGCGTTTACCATGGAAAACAACATGATAGAAGAAGATTAGTAAGTGGATGGAGGAAGTGGCTTTGCGCGCTCCTCGGGTTTTTACTTTTCTATCGCCCAGGTTGTTCGGTGCTTTCCTGGGTAAAGGGGCAGTAGCTCTTCGGCTGCATCAGATTCACAACTGTCAGTGTCCATGCTAGCTTGGCTAACAAACAAATGCAGAATTACTGATGCTAGCATTGGATGTGTGACTTGTGTCGTCGACAGATGCAGGTGTAGTACTGCTGGTAGTAGCAGTACTACCAGTAGAGCTGGAATGTGTCTCAATGGACGCGGGCCTTACTAAATTTACTGTTTGAAATGTGAATCACATTTTTATTTGGCATACCCCCGACGGCATTGCACATACCCCTGGGATACTGTGCTAGAGCATACGTGACCAGAGTGGGCACATTTGCTATATAATGAGATTTTGTCACGATAAAACCATCAGTAGAGTTGAAAAGAATGGCAAACCCATTTAAATGCCATGTTTTATTCGGTACTGGCACCTGTGCTCCCTCCCCTGCCTCTAGCTCACCAGGCTGCTCGTTATGGCACACACCTGTCACCATCGTTACGCACACATGCGCATCATCAGACTCACCTGGACTCCAACACTTCCCTGATTACTTTCCCTATATATGTCACTCCCTTTGGTTCCTTCCCCAAGCGTTCTTGTTTCTGTTCCTGTGTCAGTTCTGTGTGTTGTTCGTGGCGCCTATTTTTGTATTATGTTGTGTTTATTTATTAAAACACTCACTCCCTGAACTTGCTTCCCGTCTCTCAGTGCACATCGTTACAGGTACTTGGGAATGTAACTGCAAAGATATTTTACAAGCACAGCCTTTTATCCGCAACAAGTCAATATGATGGGCGCCAGGTGGTTAGAGCGTTGGACTTGTAACCGGAGGGTTGCAAGTTCGAATCCCCGAGCTGACAAGGTAAAAATCTGTCATTCTGCCCCTGAACAAGGCAGTTAACCCACTGTTCCCTGGGTGCCGTGGATGTCGATTGAGGCAGCCCTCCGCACCTCTCTGATTCAGAGGGGTTGGGTTAAATGCGGAAGACACATTTCAGTTGAAGGCATTCGGTTGTACAACTGACTAATAATGGTGACTTTGACATCTCTGGTGGGAAAATGTCCATATTGTTTTTATCCAGATTTTAGAATATTTGCATAAATCTGTCGTCAATTGGAATAAAACCTAGCTATTGTAGAGTATAATCTACCCGCACTGCAAGATACATTTTAATTACATTTTGTGCGTACTACATCATCACACACTGATTTTTATCTGCAACAAGTTAATTTGGTGAAAACACACCAATGGTGGGAAAATGTGCAGCTTTTGTTTGTATAGATTTGAGAAAATTCACATGAAAATCTGTCACAGTTGTATGTAAACCAGTGGCAGTAGGTGCCGTTTTTCTTTCATGAGCTTGGCCTTATTTCTATTACAGCATATTGGATGACTGTCATTCATATTCCATTCACCCAGTTCAGTATAACAGCAATAGGTTTAGGCTACTATATGATACTTTAATTTTCCCTTTATCTATCATGAGGTTGCTACAACCTAGCCTACNAATGAAAGTTTACAACGTAGGTGCAAACAGGTCGAGAGAAATTTGAGGTGACAGACAGTGACACGTGGACAGACAGTGACACATTCAATACTGCCTTGCACACTCTTGCCTGCATCTAGCTGATCTAGGGTGTAATCATTAGTCCAACAGTTGGACAAATTCAAGTATGTTTACCTCCGTTCCGTTTGCTTCCGTTTAAGAAGATGTTTTTAACAGAATCAATACACCCCTGATCACGCTTAAACACAGATCACTTTCATAGCAAACACGTTGTATTCCTTCTCACATCTATGCGCTCTCCTCCTCTCACCTTTTCCCTTGGCTTGTGGACTTCAATGCACAACACTTCAGCTGTATGTGACCAGGCAAAAAAAACTTTACAAGCCAAATCATATCATAACCGCTACACACAGCCTACATTGTTGTCAGCAAATTAGCTAAAGTAACGTCATAGTCAACATAATTAATAGAACTAACGCGTTAGTAAAGCCGCTACAATCATGCAGTAAAGTTACAGTGTACAGTCAGTAAGCAGTTTAGCACTTACACCGGCGGGTGTAAATTAGTAAAACCAAAACTTACCTTGACTTGGAAGAGTTTCAGTATTGTTTTGGATAGTCATAGCCAACTAGCTAACATAGCATCCCTCTAGGTGCATTTGCTAGGTAAGTAAATAAAACTGAAAGTGGAAGAAATGTCACACTCTGATCTGTTTCACCTGTCTTTGTGATTGTCTCCACTCCCCTCCAGGTGTCGCCCATCTTCCCCATTATCCCCTGTGTATTTATACCTGTGTTCTCTGTTTGTCTGTTGCCAGTTCATCTTGTTTGCTCGTTTTGTGTCTCAGCTCCGCCCTCCTGGTTTTGACCCTTGCCTGTCCTGACTCTGAGCCCGCCTGCCTGACCACTCTGCCTGCTGACCTGTATCTTTGCCCCCCTCTGAAGGGGGTCCAAACGTTGGCTGAGTGCCTTGACCGGGCATTGGACATGCTGCTGGAGCAATTCTGTGGGTCGTCTGGGGAGCATTTTTAGCTCAGTGTGCCCTCATTTTCGAGCTTCGGCCCTCCTACTTCCGCTCAGATTGCTCCAAAATAGCCTACCTCATCACGCTGATGTCTGGAAGGGCTCTCACCTGGACTACCGCCATATGGAAACAGCAGCCGGCCATATGCGTGAGCCTGGAGGGGTTTGTGGGAGAGGTGAGGAAGGTCTTTGATGCCCCGTTCTCCGGGAGAGAAGCTGCCCGGAAGATAATCCATCTCCGGCAGGACGCCCGCACTGTGGCTGACTATGCGATGGATTCCTGTACGTTGGCAGAGGAGAGTGCGTGGAACCCGGAAGCACTGTTTGATATGTTCCTGCACGGTGTCTCGGAGGAGGTTAAGGACGAGCTTGCAGCTCGGCAGTTACCCACAGATTTTGACTCCCTCATTGCTTTGACCATCCGTATCAATAGGCGATTGCGGGAACGACGGATGGAGAGGAAATTCGACTTCACTCGCACGTCCAGGGATTCCACCTCGCCTCCGAGTCATCCCGGAAGTCCCCGATGGTCCCGTGGCTGAGAGCACCTGAGATTTCCCGACCTTCCTCGAGAGTCACCGAGGGGGGCCGAGGCACTGTCTCCCGATCCCATGTAACTAGTCAGGGCTGGGCTGTCGCCAGCGGAACGGCAACACCGGATCAGTACAAGGAGCTGTCTGTATTGCGGGACTTTTGGTCATTTTGTGTCATTGTGCCCTGTAAAAGACCAGGCTCACCGGTAAGAGCAAGTACTCTGGTGGGCCATATGGGGAACTTTTCTGCTTCCCTTACTTGCATCCCTTTTCATGTCATTCTGCTGTGGGGAAACCAGTCCAAATCTCTCCGGGTCCTCAGCAACTCTGGGGCCGACGGGAGCTTTTTGGATGCCACACTGGCTTCCGAGCTGAACATCCCCACTCAGCCCCTCTCCATTCCCGTGGATGTTAGAGCGTTGGACGGGCGCTCTATAGATCGGGTCACCCATAACACCCCTCCCATCAACCTACGGGTGTCAGGGAATCATTATCCGCTACCACTCATTTTCTAGGCCTTCGAGCCACTCCAGAGGGCCACTGTGTTCTCCAAGCTGGATCTACGTAACGCCTACCACTAGGTGTGGATATGAGACGGCGACGAGGGGAAGACCGCCTTCAACACGGCCAGCGGCCACTACGGATATCTGGCCATGCCCTTTGGCCTCACCAACGCCCCTGCTGTGTTCCAGGCTCTGGAGAATGACTTTCTCCACGACATGCTGAACTGGTTCATCTTCATCTACATTGATGACATCCTCGCCTTCTACCGCTCCCCCCAAGAACACGTGCTCCATGTCTGGCAGGTTCACCAGCGCCTTCTGGAGAACCAGTTGTTCGTTAAGGCGGAAAGATGCAAGTTCCATCGCTCCACCATTCCCTTTCTGGGCTACGTCATCTCTGCTGGGAGCGTCAAGATGGATCCCGAGAAGGTGAAAGCGGTGGTGGATTGGCCTCAGCCTATGTCCAGGGTGCAGCTGCAACACTTCCTGGGCTTCGCCAACTTTTATCGACGCTTTATCCGGGTTTACAGCACCCTGGCCTCCCCCTGTCTGCCCTCACCTCTACCAAGGTTCGGTTCACGTGATCCACGGTCGCGGACCGGGCGTTCCGGAACCTTAAACACTGCTTCATCCCGGCTCCGATCCTGGTTCATCTGGACCCTTCCCATCAGTTTGTGGTGGAGGCCGATGCTCCGGATGTCAGAGTGGGGGCTGTCCTGTCCCAATGTTCTGTCCTGGACCTTAAGCTGCATCCCTGCGCCTTCTTCTCCCACCGCCTCACCGCCACGGATAGGAATAACGATGTGGGGAATAGGGAGCTTCTCGCAGTGAAGATGACATTGGAGGAATGGAGGCACTGGCTCGAAAGTGCGAAACACCCGTTCATTGTGTGGACCGACCACAAAAACCTGGAGTATCTCCGCATCGCCAAGCGCCTCAACTCCAGGCAGGCAAGATGGGCCCTGCTGTTTACCGTTCAACTTTTCCCTCTCCGACCGGCCGGGGTCCAACAACGTCAAGCCGAAACCCTGTTTCGCCGCTATAACCCCACTGCTACCACCCCAAAGCCCGAGACCATCCTTCCCACCTTGTGCCTGGCGACGGCACTCAGCTGGGGTATCGAGAAACAGGTCCGGGAGGCACAGCGGTCCCAGCTGGACCCTGGGAGGGGCCCAGATAACCGGATGCCGGTGCCTGACGCTGTCCGCTCCGCGATCCTGGAGTGGGTCCATCTCCTCCAGGGACCCAGTCGGCCCTCCTCAAGACCACCTCCAGGTATCGACGACAAGTATCATCTCGGGCAGAAGGTGTGGCTATCCACCCTGGATCTGCCCCTCCGGGTGGAATCCCGCAAACCCTCCCCCCGGTTTATCGGCCTGTTCCCCATCTCCAAGATCATTAGCCCCTCTGCCATTCGTCTTCTGTTGCCCCGTACCCTTCGGACACATGAAAGGTGGGATGTATACAAAGTCAAATCCATGTCTCACAGCCCTTTGTCTCTCGTTTCCAGTCCCATCCCTCTCCCCCATCTCATCGTCGGCCAACCGGCTTACACAGTGAGGTGTCTCCTGAAGGTTCGATCTCGGGGCAGGGGGTTCCAGGACCTGGTTGACTGGGAGGGTTATGGCCCGGAGGAGATGTGCTGGGTCCCCGCCAGGAACATCCTGGACCCAGGCCTCATTGCGGATTTTCAGCGCCGACACCCCGTTCAACCAGGTATGCGCCCAGGTAGTACGCCAGGTGGCGCCCGTAGAGGGGGGCGGGGGGTACTGTCACACTCTGATCTGTTTCACCTGTCTTTGTGATGGTCTCCACCCCTCTCCAGGTGTTGCCCATCTTCCCCATTATCCCCTGTGTATTTATACCTGTGTTCTCTGTTTGTCTGTTGCCAGTTCACCTTGTTTGTTCAAGTCAACCAGCATTTTTTGTCTCCGCTCCTGCTTTTTCCAGTTTCTCGCCATCCTGGTTTTGACCCTTGCCTGTCCTGACTCCGAGCCCGCCTGCCTGACCACTCAGCCTAACCCTGAGCCTGCCTGCCGCACGATACCGTTGCCCCACCTCTGGTTTACTGACCCCTACCTGCCTTGACCTGTCTATTGCCTGCCCCTGTTGGAATATTAAACGATTGTTTATTCGACATCTGGGTTGTACCTCCATACCTGATAGAAAATTACGAAATCTCTCTCGTTTCTCCTTCATTTTGGAAGAAATGAATTTGTTCAAAACTGTTCAACTATTGTCTTTCTCTCTCTTTGAGTCAACTGCTCACCACATGTTATGCATTGCAGTGCTAGCTAGTTGTAGCATATGCTTTCAGTATTAAATTCATTATCTGATCCGTTGATTAGGTGGACAAAATGTCAGTTAATGCTGCAAGAGCTCTGATAGGTTGGAGGACGACCTGTGGAAGTTGTCATAATCATTGTGTAAGTCTATGGAAGGGGTTGAGAACCATGATTGTCCTAGGTTTTGTATTGAATTAAATGTACCCAGAGGAGGAAGGAAGCTAGTTGTTCTCTGGCTACACCATTGTGCTACCCTACAGAGTGCTGTTGAGGCTACTCTAGACCTTCATTGCAAAACAGTGTGTTTTAATCAATTATTTGGTGACGTGAATATATTTATTATAGTTCTATCTAAAAAGGATAACTTTTTAAATGTTTTACAACTTTTATTTTTATGAAATTCACTGAGGAGGATGGTCCTCTCCTTCCTCCTCTGAGCCTCCACTGATGGAAACCTAGCTATAGATATCAAATAATTTCACTGTTTGTATAAATATTATTTTAAATGGTCAAACATGGTTTTCTTTCTGACCTGATTTCTTTCCACACATCACAAGACTTATTATTTAAACATAATAAACCCCCAATCCCTGCTTCCCCCAAAACAAATGTGAATATTGGACTATATATTGTGCATTATACTTATGCTAACATGTTTATTCTATTCTACTGAGTTTATTATATTATTGTTGCATTGTCCAGAAAGAACCTGCAAGTAAGCATTTCGTTGGACATACACACTACCAGTCAAAAGTTTTAGAACACTTACTCATTCAAGGGTTTTTCTTTATTTTTACTATTTTCTACATTGTAGAATAATAGTGAAGACATCAAAACTATGAAATAGCACATATGGAATCATGTAGTAACCAAAAAAGTTTTAAACAAATCAAAATCTATTTTATATTTGAGATTCTTCAAAGTAGCCACCCTTTGCCTTGACAGCTTTGTACATTCTTGGCATTCTCTCAATCAGCGTCACCTGGAATGCGTTTCCATTAGTCTTGAAGGAGTTCCCACATATGCTGAGCACTTGTTGGCTGCTTTTCCTTCACTCTGCGGTCCGACTCATCCCAAACCATCTCAATTTGGTTGAGGTCGGGGGATTGTGGAGGCCAGGTCATCTGATGCAGCACTCCATCACTCTCCTTCTTGGTAAAATAGCCCCTACACAGCTTGGAGGTGTGTTGGGTCAGACTGGTCTCATAGACGTAACATAGTAAACATAAATCCGGGACCCTCAAATGAGTATGATATGTCATGTTTGGTATGGTTACATACCAAGAACAAAAGGAGGGTGGTTGGTTGGGTGTATAATGTGAACATCTAGCAACCCAAAGGCTGTGTGCTTGTATCTCATCACAAACAACTTTTTAGGTATTTAGCAACTTTGCAACTATTTACTATTTTTTAGCTACTTTGTAACTACTTAGTTTGTTAGCTAACCCTTCTCCTAATACTTTTAGCTAACCCTTCCCCTTTAACCTAACTCCTAACCTTAACCCTAACCCCTAGTGTTAGCTAAAGGTAGTGTTAGCCACCTAGCTAACGTTAGCCACAACAAATTGGAATTCATAACATATCATAAGTTTTAAGAGATCCACAAATTAATACATACCATACGAAACATAACATGTCATAGTAAATGGAGTGTCTTTTATTTATGTACAGAAAAATACGAAATTCTCTGAGACCAGTAATAAAACTTTAAACTTGTTAATTGATTAAATTGATTGATTGGCCAGAGATTCCGCTCACCTGGTGTCCCCAGTTTACGACAGGGGTGTCAAACTCCTGTTGCCCCGGGGGCCGCATTCAGTCTTCAACGAGGTCCGGAAAGCCGCACTGAACATTTGCTATATTTCCTTACGTCAAAATGTGCAAAAAATAGTCCTCTATCCATCGTTTTGGGAATTTTCGATGGGCCCTGACTAGTGATTATTAGCAAGCTGGACAGTCAAGAAACTGTATGAATGTAGATCCATTGACTGTGCACAGTGATTATTAGTGAGCTGGACACATAGCGGAAGGAAAGTAGGGGGTCTGATGGGGATGCAGCATCCTCTGAAAAATTAGATTAAAAAAAATATGACATAAAAAAACTGGGCCTTTACTAGTCCTGTATTAGGTGATCGATATAGCCAGCTGTAGTGCAGCCCCCCCCCCCAAAAAAAATAGCAGCTATGGCTGGACATTCAAGAAATGGTGTGAATATATAATTTCTACACAGTTTCCATTTGGTTTTAGTCATTTTAAAGTCGTTTCTCCCCCCCCCCAAAAATATATATTTTAAAAAAATACATGGTAAAATAGAAAATGTATAATTTGCGGGGCGGCCCGGATTAGAACCCCTTGGGCCGTATGTTTGACACTCCTGGTCTACGATTACAGGGGATGGGAAGTATGACAGGACAGATTTAGGTACAGATATTTTTGCCTTACAGCAAATAATTCCCCCGTTGAAATAGCCTACAATGGAACAAAGATGCATAGCCTCTCTCTGTAGATAAACAAATTCAGATTTGTTGAGCAGCTTTGGTTTGGTCACATTTGATTTGCATTGGGTGACTAGACCACATAACATTGTACTATTTTTGCATGTCAAGAGCTCGGGGCAACCACGATAACGGGTATGAACGGTACCAGGGTAATACTATGCTGACGTGTATAACCTCCACATGCACCGGATGATCTTATTTCACTCTGATGACGCGTCCAAGGAATAGCCCCATCTGCCCCATTCATTTCTAATCCTGTACCCGGAAAAGTAACTCTTTGACGTGTATGCATGGTACCGTGTGTTTCCGGTATAGCGTGTGTTCACACTTATCCAGCCTTTTCCTCTTGGGTTTCAATAGAACAGTCACTTTGGACTCCCGGCTCCTTACCTGTTTCCCCCCTGAACGGCGCATCTAACTTTGTGGACATGGCTTCATCGGTTTCGGCACAGGCTCAGGCGAATCCTGCTCCGGTTGCGGCGCTCCAGAGAGGAATAGTCAAGATGGTAGGACCGTATGGATGAAAGAGTGTGGGACTAGGGACGATGCTAACAGCTTGTTAGCTTTCGATTAACGGGCTAGCTAGGCTAGCCAACTTGTGGGGGATTCAGCTTCTCATTGTCGTGGGCTTTTTCTTGTTGGAAAAGTACTATTCGTTGTCGTGTTCAATGACAATGTTGGCTAGCTAACACCGTTCGGTAACTAACACCACAAATTGACTCAATTCTGCCGCAGGTTAGGATTAGCAATGCACATTTAGGAGTTGACAGGGTTTGTGTAAGAGGTGCTAACTAACGTTACTGTGGTAAACATTGCATTGCTCAATGAAGCTATTTTTGAGACGTTCAAGCACTTGTGTAGGACAACCAACTCCTTCTTGGTTGTACGAGGTGTTTAGGAAAATACCCAGACGCTAGAAACCTCCTTTGCGAGTGTTTAAACTATCTGGAGCCAGTTGAAATAGCAACAAGACAACTTTTTTTTTGCACATAAATTGTTGGCAGGTGGGGAAGCATGACCCCCCCCCGTCCTAGCAAAATTGCTTGGTCGACCTCGGCTATGGGGTTCATGTAGCTAGGTGCTGTAGTTAGCCAGATAAACCAACATTGGCGAACATTAGCTAGGAGTGTTCAAAGTTCGTGTCGTGATGAGCTCGTTCAGCTGTATCGCGGTTGAACAACTCTGATTTATGGTTCTGGGATGGACGCTAGCTAGCAAGCATTATTTTCATTCCAATCTCCAGACACAACATCCAACTGGTTAGTACACCAGTTAGCGAGCTATCATAGCTAGCTTTCACGTCAGAGTATGTCCAACTCGAAGAATTGACACCACTATCCAAATTAATATATTTTGGTTTGAGACGAATTAGATAAGTTACCTATTTCCAAAAAGTGGGACAAAAATATCAAACGAACGGGTGAAACATTTTTCCCTTCCAGTGTATTTTGGTTAGCAAGTCCTGCTGCTCAGAAGCGACCACGAGACTGACACGTATTCCTTGCCCCCCTTAAACTCCCTCCGTAGTGGAGGCAAGCAGCAGTTGTAGTAGTATCTATAGCTACAGTGGCCCAAAGTAACCCCAAATGATTTAGCATGCACAGTCTCATTCTACCTCTGAGCGATTCCTAAAGGCTAGTAATCGTAACGGCTTGCAATTTAATCACATTCCACATTTTTGCCAATTACTAATTTTACTTCCTCTCGCAGTGGGCCAGTCTATACAGTTTCCAGCTTGTATTTGAGGTGATACAGGTTATCTGTGTCTTTTCCTGAAAAGCATTTTCAGTGATCAGATTCAGACCACAGTATGTCTAATCTAGTGTGATATGTATAGGTTAGGTACAGCAGATATGGCTACCAGCTATCGTACAACACTCAGACAATTCGGAGCTGTAGGATTCTTCTCCCCCCACTGTGGTTACGGACTGGAAGGCCTGTTTTTTTTGAGTATACAGTAATTATAGACTGCCTGCCACTGCCTACATGTCCCCCATAGACGCATGTTTCCTCTGGAGAGGGTAAACAAGCGAGTGGTCACTTTGGGAATAAGGGAAGTGTGTGGTATGAGACAGTAGTTACAGTAAGGGATAGATTGACATTTACAGAATGGTTGGTTACCCGGAGGAAATGGGGGAGGGTCAAGTGGAGGGTTTAGTAATTTAAAAAAATAAAATATTTACAAAAATATAGTCCAGGGGAGGGTCATGTAATTGAAGTGTCAATATTTCTCAGTGTTGTAGAATTAGTTGCTTATTATTGCACATTTATCTGCTGCACATCTACCATCCCAGTGTTTAATTGCTATATTGTAATGACCTCTCCACCATGGCCTATTTGTTGCCCTACCTCCCTTATCTTACCTCATTTGCACTCACTGTATATAGACTTATTTAAATTTTTAATTTTTCTACTGTATTATTGGCTGTATGTCTGTGTATTCCATGTGTAACTCTTTGTTGTTGTATGTATCAAACTGCTTTGCTTTATCTTGGCCAGGTCGCAGTTGTAAATGAGAACTTGTTCTCAACTTGCCTACCTGGTTAAATAAAGGGGGGAAAAAAAAAAAAAATATATATATATATATATATTGATGTGTGCCCTATGTCCCCCCTCTTCTCTGATTTTCCCCAAAATGCACCATCTTGTGTGCAGATTAGCCTATAGCTGATGTTCTGCTCAGTTTGAGTGTGAAGATGAGGACTGGAGGTCAACTTTGATAGCTTGCTACTACTATAATCGTTTTTAACAAAATCAATCTGTTTCTTGCCCATTATGTATTTGTCAGTTATTGACCTCACAATAAGACAGATTCAAGTAACTTGCGTTGTGGTGCTAAAACTTGAAGTTGCGGAAATGGACAGCTCATGGTGCTGAAAGTGGGCAAATTTCAGTAGGCATAATTAATTTAAATCGTCTTCATTTTAATTAGACTTTACTAACAACGAGGGCTTTGTATTGTAGCCTATTTTTTTCCTATTTAAGAAATAAGAGGTAGTCGTACCTGTTTGACAGATGAAATGAGGTATTTGCTCCACCCACCATGCACTCTTTAAATAACCTACCTCCGTGTCTGTGAGGGGCTGTTGAGTTAACCTAGAATTGAGAGGGTATGCCATAGGCCTACCTTTTTTTAAAGACATTCAGGAAAAAGTACAGGCCTACCCCATGTTAGCTTAATTTTGACAAATAAAACTGATCTGATGATATAAAGTCATGTATAACAGCGCTTTGATCCGCATTGCTTTATGCTTGTATCGCGCTGTAAAACACCCGGGAAAGACGTGATGTCGATGCAAATGGGGATATAATTGTTTTGTTGCTTTGACATTTCGAGACTGAGCTACAACCTATAGCCGAGAAGAACAACAAATTGACTTTGCTTGGGAAGTAATCAAATTCTGTCACTATCAATTGGTTAAGCTATTCACTTTCTGTGCAATAGAAGATGTTTAAACCCAGACAGCATTCAGGGAAACACTTGTGACCTTCTCACTGGGTTAAGCCATGGAAGAAAGGTAGCCAGCACTTAAAGCTTACATTTTTCTGCGTTGGTAGGCCTTCTCTGTCTGCGGTGGAAAGGTAGGTCTAACTTTTAACAGTACCATGCTCAGATTCCTAATGACGTCTCAGATTTAATTATTTGCAAACAGGGATAGTTTAGTTGCAAACAAGACACATGGATTTGGCATTGGAGAAATATGATAAAATGAACACATCGGCCTGTCTGTCTGTCCTTCGCCTGTCATTTTGGTAATTTGTGTCGTATTCCAAAAATATTAAGCAAATATGTAGAATTGCATGAAATGTTTAAGGTATTTTTTTTCTCGGACCTGCAAATACGATGAGAGTCATGCAATGCTTTTACTATTAGGGAGATCTTTCTACCTTTTACACTTGTCCACAGTGGTCTGCGAACACACAACCTTCTGGCCCGCAGCCATGTGCTCTATGAAAATTCCTGCATTGCCATGTAGTGCTTACAGGACAAATAACAGTTTCTAAAACTGCATAGCTAAGGCTCTGGTCTGTCCCAAAAAATGAGGGTAAATGGTAGACACGTTCTTAGCTATCCACTTTGTTGTAATTATTATTTGGGTATAAGGGAGGGTCACTTGTTTTTTTTCCCAAGCATTCTAGGAGGGTTTAGGTCAACTATGGGGCTCCCGAGAGGCGCAGCGGTCTAAGGCACTGCATCTTAGTGCAAGAGGGGTCACAACAGTCCCTGGTTTGAATCCAGGCTGTATCACATCTGGCCATGATTGGGAGTCAAATAGGGCGGTGCACAATTGGCCCAGCGTCGTCCTCGTTTGGCCAGGGTAGGCCACCATTGTAAATAAGAATTTGTTCTTAACTGACTTGCCTAGTTAAATAAATTAAAATAACTCCCTAAAGAGTTATTTTTAGAGGAGATGATTTGTTGTGCAGCGTCTGGCTGGGTCAGATGGAAGAGCACAGAGAATAGTAGTCTGGGTGTTGAGGGATCTTCCCTGAAGACTTGGCTCTTTGTCACATATGGCTTACAGACTCCGTCCCCCTAGTCTTGGTGTAACCTTTGTCTCCTGTCCTTCACTCCTTTCCTTCAAGACCACAAACCTGAACAGAACAGAGATAGTAGCCTATTTCCACTTATCCAACCCTTTCAAATGTGTGTCTGGGAGGAAAGGAGACGAGGAGGCAAACCAAAGCCACTGTGTAGATCGGAACACAGCCCTTGAGCAAACAGTAGGGGTGTATTCATTCAGAGGAGGCTGGTGGGATGAGCTATCGGAGGACGGGCTGGAATGGAATCAATGGAACATTTGTTTCCATGTGTTTGATGTGTTTGGTACAATTCCATTGAATCCATTCCAGCCATTGCAATGAGCCTGTTCTCCTATAGTTCCTCCCACCAGCCGCCTCTGTATTAATGATTGGATTCCGTTGCAAAACTGGAGCTATCTATGGCTGGTCATGAATCACTACTGGAGCTTAGGCCCCTTTCCGTTCCTCCTGTTCTGTCTAGTGGTGTTCTGAGGAATGAGTCACTCTTCAGTGGGGAAAATCTTTCTAGATCCCAATACTTCATCGTCTGGGGTGTCACAGCTGTTAGGCCTATACTAAGCCTTGCTCTACTACAACTATTACCACTACTAATATAACTTCTACCATTACTACTGCTATTACTACTATTACTGCTATTGCTATTACTACTGCTGCTGCTATTACTGCTGCTATTGCTATTACTACTGCTGCTATTGCTATTACTACTGCTGTTATTGCTATTCATACTACTGCTGTTACTATTACCACTATTACTACGGCTATTGCTAGTACTACTGCTATTACTATTACTACTGCTATTGTTATTGTTACTACTACTACTGCTATTGTCACTACCGCTATTACTACTACTACCGCTATTACTATTAACACTACTACTACTGCTACAACTAGACTATATACAGTCATTCTCTTTCACCACAACTGTTTTTGCCTCCACCTCCAATACCATGGAATAGGGTTGAGTTCTGAGAGAATTTGTGAAAATAATAAGCACTACCAAAATCTCTACTTCCATTTCAGCCCATTAACAGTCACCGATTAGCCTATAGACATTCTAATAATTGTTGTGCCTGGTCTTAACTACCACTGCTACAATGCAAATAACCCTGTTCTTTCCTCTAATAGCCTAATGCTAATATATGACGTTCCTCTCTTCCAGGTCTTGTCAGGATGTGCAATAATCGTGCGGGGCCAGCCACGGGGAGGCCCGCCCCCGGAGCGCCAGATCAACCTGAGCAACATCCGAACCGGGGCGCTAGCTCGCCGCGCCCCCCAGAGCCAGCCCGACCAAAAAGACACCCCTGACGAGGTGAGTTGAAGCACTTCAACCAATCACTGACAGTGGGCTGGTCCATTCATGAAGAAGAGTGATGGGGGGGGGTAGACGTTGTATTGAGGTTCTTAAGGGAAAAAATGAATTTCAGGTGGCTGCATGGAGACGATGCTTTCACTTTCGGGAGCAACATCTTTCGGGTGGAGTGCTTTCTCAGGGGTTGTACTAAGAAAATGTGTTGGGTGTTCTTCGATCAGATTTCACCTGCAGTGACAGTTATTATGTAATCGCTGATATATGATACTTGTTGTCTATACAGTGCATTCAGAAAGTATTCAGACCCCTTCCCTTTTTCCATATTTTGTTACGTTACAGCCATGTTCTAAAATGGATTAAATAAAAACAGATCCTCATCAATCTACACACATTACCCCATAAATGATATCATAACCGCCATCGATAAAAGACAGTACTGTGCAGCCGTCTTCATCGACCTGGCCAAGGCGTTACTCTGTCAATCACCGCATTCTTATCGGCATACTCAACAGCCTTCTTAAATGACTGCCTCGCTTGGTTCACCAACTACTTCTCAGAGTTCAGTGTGTCAAATCGGAGGATCTGTTGTCCGGACCTCTGGCAGTCTCTATGGGGGTGCCACAGGGTTCAATTCCCAGGCTGACTCTTTTCTCTGTATATATCAATGATGTCGATCTTGCTGCTGGTGATTCTCTGATCCACCTCTACGCAGACGACATCATTCTGTATACCTCTGGCCCTTCTTTGGACACTGTGTTAACTAACCTCCAGACGAGCTTCAATGCTATACAACTCTCCTTCCGTGGCCTCCAACTGCTCTTAAATGCAAGTAAAACTAAATGCATGCTTTTCAACCGATTGCTGCCCGCACCCGTCCTCCCGTCTAGCATCACTGCTCTGGACGGTTCTGACTTAGAATATGTGGACAACTACAAATACCTAGGTGTCTGGTTAGACTGTAAAATCTCCTTCCAGACTCACATTAAACATCTCCAATCCAAAATTAAATCTAGAATCGGCTTCCTATTTCACAACAAAGCCTCCTTCACTTATGCTGCCAAACATACCCTTGTAAAACTGACTATCCTACTGATCCTTGACTTCGGCGATGTCATTTACAAAATAGCCTCCCAACACTCAGCAAATTGGATGTAGTCTATCACAGTGCCATCCGTTTTGTCACCAAAGCCCCATATACTACCCACCACTGCGACCTGTATGCTCTCGTTGGCTGGCCCTCGCTACATATTAGTCGCCAAACCCACTGGCTCTAGGTCATCTTTAAATCTCTGCTAGGTAAAGCCCCGCCTTATCTCAGCTCACTGGTCACCACCCGTAGCACGCGCTCCAGCAGGTATATTTCACTGGTCTTCCCCAAAGCCAACACCTCCTTTGGCCACCTTTCCTTCCAGTTGTCTGCTGCCAATGACTGGAACGAATTGCAAAAATCACTGAAGCTGGAGACTCATATCTCCCTCACTAACTTTAAGGATCAGCTGTCAGAGCAGCTCACATATCACTGTACCTGTGCACAGCCCATCTGTAAATGGCCCACCCAACTACCTCATCCCCATATTGTTATTTATTTTTTGCTCCTTTGCACCCCAGTATCTCTACTTGCACATCTCACTCCAGTGTTAACTACTTAGGGAGAAGCGGCGCGCTAGCGAGCCGCTCCCGACACTACCCGGTGAAATGTAAGGCGCCAAATTCAAAATCCAAAAGTTGAATTATTAAACATTCATCAATATACAAGTGTTGCGTAGTCATCAAAAGCTCTGATTCTTGGCAATATCACAGCGTTGTCAGATTTCAAAAAGGCTTTACGGCGAAAGCACAACATTTGATTGTTTGAGGATAGCACCTAACATATTTATGCATTAGCATAAATTCATGTCCAGCGCGGGTCACACACAACCCATATAAGAGCTAAAATAAATCACTTACCTTTCGAAGAACTTCTCCTGAGGGCTTCCCAAGTGTCCAACGAAGACATCCAATGGTTCTTTTGTTAGAAAAAGTCATTTATTATATCCATAAATCTCCGTTTGGTTGGCGCGTTATGATCAGAAAATCCACCGTCGAGTCGCCCATTGAACCGTGAAGAGAACGCGTTCAAATTATACCTATCAACTTTGTCCAAACAAATCAAACATCATTTTTAATGTATCCTTTTAATAATTTTTACTATAATATTTTACACGGATGATAACCTAAATGTTATAAAAGGAAAATAAAGTGGAGCGCGCTCACGTTCTTGTGCCCGGAAAATGTTATTGACTTTTCTGTTTCCTGCAGTAATTCTTCTTCTGTATGTTTCTGTTCAGTGCTAAAGCCTTAACACTGTCCAGAGACTGTTGACATCTAGTGGAAGCCATAGGTACTGCAATCTAGGAGCTAAAATCCATGTATTTCAATAGAAAGCATATCAAACTGAGGAAATGTCACAAAAAAAAAAATCTGGATAGAAATTCCTCAGGTTTTCGCCTGCTATATCAGTTCTGTTATACGCACAGACATTTTAACAGTTTTAGAAACTTCAGAGTGTTTCCTATCTAATAGTACTAATTATGTGCATATCCTATTTTCTGGGCCTGAGTGGCAGGCGTTTTACTTTGGGCATGCCAGACTCTCCAAAACCGTCACCTCTGCTGCCGCTCCCTAAGAAGTTAATGCTAAATTGTATTTTTTTCACCACTATGGCCTTTTTTTGCCTTACCTCCCTAATCTTACTACATTTGCACACACTTTCTATTTATTTAATTTCCTGTACGTTTGTTTATCCCATGTGAAACTCTGTGTTTGTGTCGCACTGCTTTGCTTTATCCTGGCCAGGTCGCAGTTGTAAATGAGAACTTGTTCTCAACTGGCTTACCTGATTAAACAAAGGTTAAATAAAACAATTAAAAATAATGACAAATCGAAAACCGGTTTTTAGAAATGTTTGCAAATGTATCAAACTGAAATGCCTTATTTACATAAGTATTCAGACCCTTTGCTATGAGACTCGAAATTGAGCTCCGGTGCATCCTGTTTCCATTGATCATCCTTGATGTTTCTACAACTTGATTGGAGTCCACCTGTGGTAAATTCTATTGATTGGACATGATTTGGAAAGGCAAACGCCTGTCTATATAAGGTCTCACAGTTGACAGTGCATGTCAGAGCAAAAACCAATCAATGAGGTCGAAGGAATTTTCCGTAGAGCTCCGAGACTGGATAGTGTCGAGGCACAGATCTGGGGAAGGGTTCTAAAAAATGTTGGTAACATTGAAGGTCCCCAAGAACACAGTTGCTTCCATCATTC
The DNA here is from genome assembly GCA_003317085.1 of Hucho hucho. NCBI lineage: Eukaryota > Metazoa > Chordata > Actinopteri > Salmoniformes > Salmonidae > Hucho > Hucho hucho. The sequence continues at coordinate 187,588 of QNTS01002298.1, read as the reverse complement.
TTAAATGGAAGTAGTTTGGAACCACCAAGACTCTTACTAGAGCTGTTTTCAACCTCGCCAAACTGAGCAATCGGGGGAGAAGGACCTTGGTCAGGGAGGTGACCAAGAACCTGATGGTCACTCTGACAGAGCTCCAGAGTTCCTTTGTGGAGATGGCAGAACATTCCAGAAGGACAACCATCTATGCAGCACTCCACCAATCAGGCCTTTATGTTAGTGGCTAGATGGAAGCCACTCCTCAGGAAAAAGCACATGACATCCCGCTAGGAGTTTACCAAAAGGCACCTAAAGGATCTCTGACCATGAGAAACAAGATTCTTTGGTCTGATGAAACCAGGATTGAACTCTTTGGCCTGAATGCCAAGCGTCACGTCTGAAGGAAACCTGGCACCATCCCTACGGTGAAGCATGGTGGTGGCAGCATCATGCTGTGGGGATGTTTTTCAGTGGCAGGTATTGGGAGACTAGTCAGGGTCAAGGGAAAGATGAACAGAGCAAAGTACAGAGAGATCCTTGATGAAAACCTGCTCCAGAGTGCTCAGGACCCCATCCAACCTGACAGAGCTTGAAATGATCTGCAGAGAAGAATGGGAGAAACTCCCCAAATACAGGTGTGCCAAGCTTGTAGCGTCATACTCAAGAAGACTCGAGGCTGTAAACGCTGCCAAAGGTGCTTCAACAAAGTACTGAGTAAAGGTTCTGAATTCTTATGTAAATGTCATAATTCAGTTTATTTTTTTATAAATAAATAAAGTTTTTGCTTTGTCATTATGCGGTATTGTGTGTAGGTTTAGGGGGGGAAACAATTTAATATATTTTAGAATAAGGCTGTAACATAACAATGTGGAAAAAGTCAAGGGGTCTGAATACTTTCCGTATGCACCCAGTGTCCCATCTGCCTTCCTTTAAAAATGAAAATAAGAAATGGTCGTTTTTAGTCAGGGTCATAGAATGATAGAGGCCGCTGGTGGCCAAAAGGCCGTATTAGCATGGGCAGCGACATTTGAGGCCTTTAACCATTTTAATGTAGTCACTGGGTGGTACATCCAACTTCATTGGCTGATCCCTCCTGGTGACTGTTGGAGTCATGTCCATCTGGGTCATCAGGAAAAGCCAATTGTGAAAAAGAGAAATTGACTACTTCAAAATGGAGATTGCGCTGCCCATGTGGTCACAGACGCTATAATGGCACAGATGCAAAGATGATTCCTATCTCTATGGTCAGGGTCTGTAGATGAATTGTGGGTGATTGATTATTTGATGCCCCTAGTGGTATAATATCGCCATGATCAACAGGTCAATCAATCTATCTTTTCCTTGCAGCCCTATGCCTTCCAGGCCAGAGAGTTCCTGCGCAAGATGCTGATTGGGAAGGAGGTATGCTTCACAGTGGAGGTCAAGACTGCTCTGGGCAGAGAATACGGCATGGTGTACCTGGGCAGAGGTGAGAAGTCCACCAGACACTCACACAGGCCTAGCCACAAATAGAGGCCAGAGTTACTACTAGTCGGGGAAAAAATCAATACATCGCTGGTGCACTATTTGTCTATATCCACAGGGATATCTTTCCATTCAGGGATAGGATTTCAATTCGTTCCTTGAATTGACTGCATTTGTGTTGATTGAGTGATTGGACTCTTTTTCATGCATGAACTCTCCACTGTGCCTTATACTTCATACAACCCACTTTGCCCTTTACTAAAACTCTGTCTCTATTTCTTTTGAGTGTTACATCCTCTCTGTCTCTCTCTCTAGACACCACCGGCGAGAACATTGCTGAATCTCTGGTAAACGAGGGCCTCGCCACCGTCCGCAGGGAAGGAATCCGGGGCAACAAGTAAGACTCAGCAGTGCTGTGATATCACAAGCAACAGGGGGCATCAGTCTTTTAACAGGTTGTTGAATTGATTTACCAAGGCTTTAATCAGCCCCATGGAGATTTGAAGTGGTGGTAACCAGGGAAACACAACGCAGTCAATTTGCCACAGTAGAAATTGCCGTTGTTACATGCGTAAGACGATGGAATAAACATCAGTCATCTGTCTGTGACATCTTTGACTCTTTCCCTATCAGCACACTGCCCACTTGCTTTGATGCCACAGAAGGGTGAAGTGTGATGTCACAATTCAACACTTGCACTATGACAGAGTTTAGAAAATAGCGTGACTATCACTGCGGTAGCTTGATGTCACAATGGGCTGCATGTATTATTGATGACACAATGCCACTGCCCATGGAATCTTCACCCCCCCCACTTGAGGGTTTCAGTTAAGGTGGGAGTCCAGGTGGTGGCAGTGTTGCTCTGCAGTAACATTGAGGCTTTCCCACTGATCGGCAGTCTCAAACGCATCTGTCATACATAACATGAAGCTTTATTATCCAGTTAAAAACTCTCCCGTTTGATAACTGTCCCAAAACACCCTTTCACCTCTGAGTGATTGATCGCCCCCTAGTGGGCATGACTGGGCACTACAGTTCAGTGCTATGATACCCTGTGTTTTCACTGTGGGTACCAGATGAATAAATAAATGGCCTGCCTGCATATTTTGGACCTAATGACTTGTTTCGAGCATTCCACGCAATGGCTTGGAACAGGCTTTAATGTAAACGCCTCTACGCAGGCTGTCGTTTGGCCCAAATGGGGTGGCTATTATGGTGGGAGGGCTGGGAGACGTGCGGGCCCTTATTCATTAGCCTGGCGATTGCTCTTGACGATCACCCCAATCGGAGGGTGATGATGATGATGATGATGATTTGAAAAGGAGCGGGCGAGAACATGTTTCGAACCTGGCTGTCCGTTGCGCCCAAACTATGCCAGGAGCCAATTAACAGAAGGCCCGGGCCGCGTGCCAACCATCCTCTCCTCGCTGCTACGGCAAGCTGCTGGGGCACACTCACACACGATTACACTACACAGATCTCCTCTTCAAACGCTTTCTGTTTCTTCCAAGGCAACCCAACCATGGGGCCCACATCACTGACTGAGGATTTTGGCAGGCTCCTCCTGGCCAATGATAAAGTAGGCTGTCTCTATGAATGTGGCTGTTTTGTTAAATTACTGAAGGAGGGAAGGGGGGCTTTGTGTTGGTTTATGTAATCACACCGACCGGCGGTGAGGGAATCCAAATTACCATTGGTACCACTGCTTCACAACTATTGATCCTTTAAACTGCGATCCCCAGTGGAGTGGCTGAACTGCTGAGGGGTGCCTCTAATGAACCACGTTCTTCAATGTCCAGTGGTTCTGTTTCTGTCTGCTGTATTTTGCAGATTTTCAGTGCTAGACACACTTGTAGAAATGTCATAGGTACCAAGCCTAGGCCTACAAATTGACAACTAGGCTATAGCCTAAAAGTAAATATATTTTGCTGCCTGTCTGTGGTTTGATGTTAGAAAAATGGTTGAAAAAAAGAAGTTTCTCTCTTTTTGGGTTATAGAAATAAGTTTCAGCCCCATCTTTCCAGCTACAGTGCTGTGACTTAAATATAAATATATTTAGTGAAAGAATGATTTGACATTATCTCCTCACACAGTACCAGTTAGGCTACCTCCTGTGTCTTCATTGATCTCTGGTCGTCAGCCTAGTCGCATACTCGCAGTATCTCGCTGCGTCCGTTCAGTATCTGGGCTAGCCTCAAGTTGCATCCCAAATGGCACCCTATTCCCTATACAGTGCACTATGGGCCCTGGTCAAAATAAGTGCACTACACTATAGGGAATTGGCACAGCCTCAATCTGTGGTTTGTGCTGTTAGTCCTAAGTAGCTTAAGTGCAATTGACTTTCTGTAGGCTTTTTAGTCTGGCCCAGAAAGTTAATGTTCTCTATTCTTGCTTCGGTAAGCAAGAAACCGTTTTATTTCAGTTGGGATTTGTGTCTAGAACAGTCGAGGAAGGAATGGGGGGACGTACTGGTGTTGTTGGGCGCCAGTCCAATGCTCCAATTAGGAGCTGTTTCAGAACACTCAGACTCTCTTCTTTGTGTGTGTGTGTGTGTGACGTGTTTTAATTGAGTACCACTTTGTGGCGCTTTCTTTCTAAACCTAGCACCCACTCTCCCTTTCAGACAGCATCAATGTAAAAAGGCTCAATTTATACAGTGCACGTTTCAACAAAGAACCCAGTCCCACTATCTCACTCTCCATTTCTCATATCAGTCATGGGCAAGCTTCACTTCTCCACTCCACAAAAAACTTCACATGACGACGGAAAACAATTAAGAAAAGGGAAAAAAGGCGGGAAACGCTGATGATCTTTCAAGTTAACGTTCACCATTTTTGTTTTGAACCAGCGTGGAATTAATTGAGACATATCACCCGCCTTGCCTGCTTGAGGGAGTTGTTGAGCACCATGTTGTTTTCAAAGAGCCCTCTGATCTTTGTTAGAGGCCCAGTCTGACAATCTGGTTATCAACAGGCTGAACCTGAAAGCTCATGCAGATGGAAGTCAAACTGGGGAGTTGTGTACTTGGCCATCTACCAAGTGTCTGAAACTCATGTTAGTGTTTAGGCAAATGGAGGAAGTTGTGGTGCCCTTTATGTTTTTGGTTGATCAACTTAACCATTGCGTGTCCCCCAGGTATTAGGTGTCCATCGGCCCTGGTGTCAAGGCTCATTTTGTGGAACTAGAAACACTGCGTTCATTGAATTGGTGTGGCTCATGAAAGCATAACCATACAGTTGGGAACCATTGCTCTTTTTGACCCTAATTTATCTGAAAGGATTTAAAAAGCACAACATAGCAGAACTGCGCTGTATGTCCACCTAGCCAGTCTCATCAGTTTAGCCTGAGGAGCGGTAGTAGAACTGTCAGTGCAGCTAGAACTACTAACTAGTGGCCATGCAGTTCCAGGACTAGCACACCCTGAGAGCCTGGCAGTTACCCCCTAATGCCAAGCTGATCATATAGAGAAGGGGACCAGTAACAGGAGGTTAGCTAGCATCACTAGAGTGATGCCCTAACAAGGCACTGTGCTGGGACTGGGCCCTGTGTCAGGACAAATAACAATTTCCATTATCTCTAAGATTATCTCCAGATACGTTACTACAGTTTGAAACCTCAGCCTGTGTGTTGTATACTAACCACTTATTTTCTTGTCCTGGTGTGTGTAGTCCAGATCAGGCTCGACTGTGTGACCTGGAGGACCAGGCCAAGGCCTCCAAGAAGGGCATGTGGACGGAGGGCGGCGGCACCAACACCGTACGCGACCTCAAGTACATAATCGAGAACCCCCGCAACTTCGTTGACTCCATGCACCAGAAACCTGTCAATGGTAGGGCTAACACACACTCACACACCTCATCATTCCTTATGAGAAGCCCCTGTGTGCACACCACACACATCTGCATAATCCACCATTTCGGCTCGAGTTTACCCCCTTCCGAGACCTCCATATCTATATCTGGCATGTAATGGCTCCCTAGATCACACCTCATGGGCTCATTGTGACATTCACCCCCTTTAATGCGTTTTTCTCCATTCTGTCCGCGCCACCGCAGCTAACGGCCACTCCCTTTAATTGAGTGGAGAAACGGTGTGGAAGGTTTTTTACCATTCAGCGAGACCGCCCCTGCTGTTTTTAAATGGGCAGTAGCAATCCAGCCGAATCGCCTTAAATGTTCCCTCCATTGAGTTCCGGGGGCCTGGAATCGGAAAATACTAATTTCCCCGGTCTGGATTATGGCGGATCACCTCATCAGACTGCGTTCATTCAGCCCCCAAACACCCAAAACACGATTTACAGCTCATATGTAGCTGGCTTTCACACCAAAAGAGTCATTTTTGGAGGTCAGGGCGACAACAGAAGAAGAGTGACAGAAGACATCATTCTGTAACCCACCAGAGCAGTATGTAATTAACAGCATGTACTGGTAAACACATGGGGTGAAGAGGTGAAGGTCATCCTGTGGATGGATACATTTGACCACTGACTTAAGGCATAATACAGTATAGAACTGAATCCATAGAGATCCTATTTAAATGACTGTTGTAATTCCTAATTCTATGAATCTACTGTAGCACTGGTTCTGTGTAGAACCGAGTCTGCTTTAGAACCTATACAACTGAATGATGAGGTCATAGTAGAATGTTTCCCCTTGTGTAAGCAGATGCTTTCATCGTATTAAAAGTTTCCATTGAATGTATGAATACTTTATTTCTGACCCTCGTCTCTCCTCCTCAGCCGTCATTGAGCATGTGCGCGACGGTAGCGTGGTCCGTGCCCTGCTCCTGCCCGACTACTACCTGGTCACGGTCATGCTCTCTGGGGTCAAGGTCAGTCTCTTTGACCGTACTATGACCGTAGGATATATGTTTGTGTGTATGGTCAACTTTAATATCCTTATAGACCATAGCATATATTCCTTCTGATTTGATTAGCGAATATCCAGTGGTGTAAAATACTTAAAAGTACTTCTTAAGTAGTTTTTTGGGGTATCTGTACTTTACTTTACTATTTATATTTTTGACAACTTTTACTTCACTACATTCCCAAAGAAAATTATGTACTTTTTACTCCATACATTTTCCTTGACACCCAAAAGTACTCATTACATTTTGAATACTTAGCAGGACAGGTCTAATTCACACATTTATCAAGAGAACATCCCTACTGCGTCTGATCTGGCGGACTCACTAAACACTTGCTTTGTTTGTAAAGTATGTCTGAGTGTTGGAGTGTGCCCCTGGCTATCTGTCAATAAAAAGAAAATGGTGCCGACTGGTTTGCTTTATATAAGCAATTTGAAATGATGCATAATTTTACTTTTGATGCTTAAGTATATTTTAGAAATTACATTTTACTTTTGATCATTAAGTATATTTAAAACCAAATATGTTTAGAGTCAAGTAGTGTTTTACTGGGTGACTTACTTGAGTCATTTTCTATTAAGGTATCTTTACTTTTACTCAAGTATGACAATTGCTGTATTTTTTCCACCTCTGGGAATATCCCTATATGTTTCTGCAGGGGTTAGTTAATCGTACTACGTCTATCACTGTCTGACTCATAAGATATGTGAGATGGAAGTGATGTTGGGGATTTTCCTTTGTTACTTCCGTATTTGTCCATCCATCTTTTTCTATGACCCAGAGTTTTTACCAACGGCCCACTACAGATAGCCAGTCTTTCCCATCTCACACTTAAGATGTTACAGCTGTTTGAAGCTGTTCTTCTGTCTGCTTGGTGTTTCAGTGCCCAATCTCCCAGCTCTGCTCTCTCCCATATCTAGTGTTGTATGTACTAGAAGGTCTATATGTCACGAATGTGTCTCTAGTTTCCCAGATATTTACTCTATTTTCTGTATTCTGCCTCTTGGTCCAGTGTAGCTCAGTAATGCCAGGGTCGTGTGTTCCATTTCCTCTGTGGTCACATACGCAAATAAATGCGCTCCCTGTACTAGAAGTTGCTTTGGAAAAGAGTCTACTAAGTGGCATATTACATAATATATATCCTCTCTCCAGTGTCCGACGTTCAAGCGTGAGGCGGACGGCACGGAGTCGCCAGAGCCCTTCGCTGCCGAGGCCAAGTTCTTCACGGAGTCGCGTCTGCTCCAGAGGGACGTGCAGATCATCCTGGAGAGCTGCCCCAACCAGGTCATCCTGGGTACCATCCTCCACCCGGTGAGACTGACTGACCCCTCACCTATAACCCCTGGGCATTGTACTATATGCAAAGGCTGGTAGCTTGGACTGTCGCTGTAGGCCAGAGGGCAAGGAAGGATCATTTTGAACGTTGCAGAAGTCTGAGGTTGTTGCAATTAACTGTACTCAAACATTCTTCATGGGACCCTCACATTGTATGAGGTTCTCTGTGAATGTGTGTGAGGGCAGGCAATGTATCTCTTTCTGTCGAGCTTACTCTTATCTTTGTTTCCTCAATAGTAGTCAACTCCATAAATAGAATAGAGTACAATACTTTATATTATACACTATGTTCTGTCCTTGTTGTTTCATCTCCAGAACGGGAACATCACAGAGCTACTGCTGAAGGAAGGGTTTGCCCGCTGTGTGGACTGGTCCATGGCCGTCTACACCCAGGGGGCAGAGAAACTCCGGGCCGGAGAAAAGTCAGTCCCTTCCCCAATCAAAACCACTACCGCAACATGCGTCGCAACACGGTCAATCTGTCAATGTGACCACAACCATCATTATCCTCAACCGTTTTATTAACCAACCAATCAGGGCATGTGGCTTAGTGTGAATACTTTAGAAATGAGGAATTTCTTTCTAACTCGAAGTGAGACTGACAGAACTTTGTCAGTGATCTGACAAAGGTTGGATTGGAGGACATGATGGCATGCTCACCGGCGTGTAAACTTAAACCACTAAAATCAAATATAAAGTATGGAGAAAAGATAATGGGAAGATATATATATATATATATACATACATACATACATACATACATACATACATACATACATACATACATACATACATACATACATACATACATACATACATACATACATACATACATACATACAGTACACACACACACACCGAAACATTCAAAAGTTTGGGGTCACTTAGAAATGTCCTTGTTTTTGTCCATTAAAATAACATCAAATTAATCAGAAATACAGTGTAGACATTGTTAATGTTGTAAATGACTATTGTAGCTGGAAACTGCAGATTTTGTTTATGGAATAGCTACATAGGCGTACAGAGTAGAGGTTGACCGATTATGATTTTTCAACCGATTATTGGATGACCAAAAAAGCCAATACTGATTTAATCTGACAATTTTTTTATATATATATATATATATATATATTTTTTTTTATGACAATTACAACAATACTGAATGAACACTTTTATTTTAACTTAATATAATACATAAATAAAAATCATTTTAGTCTCAAATAAATAATGAAACCTGTTCAATTTGGTTTAAATAATGCAAAACACAGTGTTGGAGAAGAAAGTGCAATATGTGCCATGTAAATTTTTTTACGTTTAAGTTCCTTGTCAGAGCATATGAAAGCTGGTGGTTCCTTTTAACATGAGTCTTCAATATTCCCAGTTAAGAAGTTTTTAGGTTGTAGTTATTATAGGAATTATAGGACTATTTCTCTCTATGCCATTTGTATTTCATATACCTCTGAAATACAAACGCAGGAAAGTGCTGTTTGAATGAATGCTTACGAGCCTGCTGCTGCCTACCACCGCTCAGTCAGACTGCTATATCAAATCATAGACTTAATTATAATATAATAAACACACAGAAATACTAGCCTTAGGTCATTAATATGGTCAGATCCGGAAACTTTCAGTGAAATCCGGAACCGTTCCGTATTTTATCGAACGGGTGGCATCCATAAGTCTAAATATTGCTGTTACATTGCACAACCTTCAATGTTATGTTATAATTATGTAAAATTCAGGTAAATTAATTACGGTCTTTGTTAGGAAGAAATGGTCTTCACACAGTTCGCAACCGGTCAGGCGGCCCAAACTGCTGCATATACCCTGACTCTGCTTGCACTGAACGCAAGAGAAGTTACACAATTTCCCTAGTTAATATTGCCTGCTAACATGAATTTCTTTTAACTATATATGCAGGTTTAAAAAATATATACTTGTGTATTGATGTTTAGGGTTAGGTACATTGGTGCAACGACAGTGCTTTTTTCCCAAATGCGCTTGTTAAATCATCACCCGTTTGGCGAAGTAAGCTGTGATTCTATGATAAATTAACAGGCACCGCTTTGATTATTTGCAATGCAGGACAAGCTAGTTAAACTAGTAATATCATCAACCATGTGTAGTTAACTAGTGATTGTTTTATTGTTTTTTATAAGATAAGTTTAATGCTAGCTAGCAACTTACCGTGGCTCCTTGCTGCACTCGCGTAACAGTCTCCTCGTGGAGTGCAATGTAATCGGTCATAATCTGCATCCAAAAATGCCGATTACCGATTGTTATGAAAACTTGAAATCGGCCCTAATAAACCATACTGATTAATCGGTCGATCTCTAGTACAGAGGTCAATTATCAGCAACCATCACTCCTGTGTTCCAATGGCATGTTGTTAGCTAATCCAAGTTTATCATTTTAAAAGGATAATTGATCATTAGAAAACCCTTTTGCAATTGTGTTAACACAGCTGAAAACTGTCCTGATTTTAAAGAATTAATAAAACTGGCCTAATTGAGTATCTGGAGCATCAGCATTTGTGGGTTCGATTACAGGCTCAAAATGGCCAGAAACAAATAACTTTCTACTGAAACTCGTCAGTCTATTCCATGCGAGAAATTGGCAATAAACTGAAGATCTCGTACAACGCTGTGTACTACTCCCTTCACAGAACAGCGCAAACTGGCTCTAACCAGAATAGAAAGAGAAGTGGGAGGCCCCGGTGCACAACTGAGCACGAGGACAATTACATTAGAGTGTCTAGTTTGAGAAACAGATGCCTCACAGGTCCTCAACTGGCAGCTTTATTAAATAGTACCCACAAAACACCAGTCTCAACGTCAACAGTGAAGAGGCGACACCGGGATGTTGGCCTTCTAGGCAGAGTTCCTCTGTCCAGTGTCTGTGTTCTTTTGCCCATCTTAATCTTTTCTTTTTATTGGCCAGTCTGAGATATGGCTTTTTCTTTGCAACTCTGCCTAGAAGGCCAGCATCCCGGAGTCGCCTCTTCACTGTTGACGTTGAGAATGGTGTTTAGTCGTTTACAACATTAACAATGTCTACACTGTATTTCTGATCAATATGATGTTAATTAATGGACAAAATTAGCTTTTCTTGCAAAAACAAGGACATTTCTAGGTGGACCCCAAAGTTTTGAGTGTGTGTATGTATGCATGTGTATTATTTTTATATATATATTTTTTTTTTATTTATTTGAGAACGAACAATCACCAAATAAAGGTTAGACAGTCAGGGAAAATGGCAAAAACAATGAATTTAGCAGTGTTGATTTTATTATTATGTTTGAGCAAAAGAACACAGCGTTAGCCATGGCAAAGTGCAGTAAATTAGCTTTAAAACTGGACATTTTTCGCTCAGCTGCCATGCCCCCTGCTACACCCACCAGATTACTCTTTTGATCCAGAAAAAACGCTGAAATATCACGTAACTTACATATGTACAGATCAGTGAGTCCCCTGAGGGAGGCAGGAAATTGAGAAGTAATTGACCAGGCATAAATCAGTATTGTAGTTGGTCTGAATCCAGCACAGCTGGAGATGTGGACTTTCACCCGCAGAATATCAATTGAGCCGTCTTTGCATGTCATTATCATTCGCCTTTGAGTAGTTTTAGCATGGACTTGATGGATTTGATTTCATATTTTGGATTGAAACACATAATGAAAAGATTTAATATCAGATGATGGGAAGTGCTTATATAATTTTTTTTATGTAGTCCTATTGCCTTTATATTTTTTACTAAGAATCATATGAACGTGTATTTGTATACATTTTTATCAGGAATTATATACTGAACAAGAATATAAACGCAATATGTAAAGTGTTGGTCCCATGTTTCATGAGCTGAAATAAAAGATCCCAGAAATGTTCCATACGCACAAAAAGCTTTTCTCTAAAATGTTGTGCACAAATGTATTTACATCCCTGTTAGTGAGCCTTTCTCCTTTGCCAAGATAATCCATCCACCTGACAGGTGTGGCATATCAAGAAGCTGATTAAACAGCATGATCATTACACAGGTGCACCTTGTGCTGGGGACAGAAGGCCACTCTAAAATGTGCAGTTTTGTCACACAACACAATGCCACAGATGTCTCAAGTTTTGAGGGAGAGTTCAATTGGAATGGTGACTGCAGGAATGTCCACCAGAGCTGTTGCCAGAGAATTTAACGTTCATTTCTCTACCATAAGCCGCATCCAATGTCGTTTTGAGAATTTGGCAGTACGTCCAACCGGCCTCACAACCGCAGACCACGTGTAAACACGCCAGCCCAGGGCCTCCACATCCGGCTTCTTCACCTGTGGGATCGTCTGAAACCAGCAGGCCCACCCATGGCTGCGTCCCTGCCCAGTCATCTGAAATCCATAGATTAGGGCCTAATGAATTTATTTCAATTGACTGATTTCCTTCATATGAACTACAACTCAGTAAAATCATTGAAATTGTTGCATTTATATTTTGTTCAGTATATGAAATGATGATTTGATATTTACTGACATTTGTATGAAAGGATGTTTTCTCTACCTTCATTTTTCTTTTGAACAGATCTCCTGCTTTTCACATCACCATTCACCCAAGGTCGTCACGTCTTCATTGATGATTGCTCTTCTGTTTGTTTCCTCTCCTCTTTTTGTTGACATATCCCCCCTTCTAACTGAGTCATCCTTTTGTTTGTTAGATCTGCTAAAGAACGTAAAGTGCGTATTTGGAAGGACTACGTAGCCCCCACAGCCAACATGGACCAGAAGGACAGGCAGTTTGTGGCCAAGGTAAGAAGACCCAGCAGGCCTGCATACTACACAGCTTCAGGAGGGTTAGGACTGGGTTTGCATTCCAATCCAAAAGGTCGTCCCCTTCCCCTCTGCCCTTGGTCACTCCCTTTCATGAATTTGTAAGCGAGTGACGGTAGAGGGAAAAGGAGATGCTTTCTTAATGGTACACAGTCTGTGTTCAGTCCATGAGACTATCTTTGCTTTGGTTGTTATGGGATGTTTTCCTGGCTACCTCCATGGCTGTGCTTACTGCAGTATTCCTCAACTGTTTATTTCATATTTTTGTTAGCACTGCACCAAAAGTAGGACCAGTCCTTGAAAGCTCTGACAAAATATGTGCACCCCCCCCCCCCAAAAGAAACCTCCCAGCACAGAGGTACAAAGAGGAAGCGCTTTAGCAGTAACCTTGAACACTCCCTCCCTAGCCAAATGACTGCGGAATCGCCTGCCGTTTCTCCTAAGTTCCCAGACAGTTCCAGCTCCGCTCNGAGACACTGGACGGGATATTAGTTCTGGATGTTATTGGTATACGGCAGGAGAAATGATTATTGTCTTAATATCACAGAGGAAAGTGCCTTTGAATGAATCTCAAACCTGGCCTTGTCAGAGTCCATTACTTTCTACTAAGTAAGACGGAGCCACAAATGGAGCCTCCAGTAATGTAGCTTGGCCTTATTGCTGTTATAAGAGGACACATTATAGCCTCTATCATTGTTTTAGTGTTACCCTTAAAGCTACAGTCTGTGATTCCAAAAACGGCAAAATCCCTTAAGAATAGAGGAATTTAAATTCCCTTTTGAACAGCTTCCAAAATTCCAGACTGTAGCTTTAAGTACTCCCAATATTCAGAAGTTGGGTCTCTTACATAGTTTGTCTGTTTATATTCTGAATCGAGCCTGCGGTACGGTCTTCCTTTGGACAATCTTTTTTCTTTATAGGTGACGCACAAAGCAAGTTGATTTAATTCTCAAAGTAGTAGCTTTAATGATCTGCTTAGATTTTTTTCAGATCCGGTGGCTGGACTTTTAAGTCTTTGAAATATTCATGGCTAGCCTTTGGTTACATAAAAGGTGTTGCCGTCGCAGCAATCTGCTTACAGAATGAGTTTGCGAAAGAAATCTACACACACACAAAAAAACTAGCTAAGTTAGTGCGTTTTCCCCCTGAGTCAGAGAAGACTAGTGCTGAAAAAAGGATCAAACATTTATGCATTGGCTTCGGCTGCCCTCAGATCTCCCTGCGTCCAGGGAATGGAAGCTGAGACTGGGGAGGAGTGAAGGGTGTAGAGGGAGAGGAATGGGAGAGAGAGATATGGGGGGGGAGTGACAGAGAGCGGGGTAGACGGACAGAAGTGATAGAGAAGGGGGAAGGGGGTGGAATTGAGTATTTCCTTCCCAGTGTGTTATTTTTGCAGACTGGCAGGTACAGTTCCCCAGTAGAGGGATGAGCCCTTGTGCCAGTTCCCAGCATGGTTCCCCATCTCTTCCTCCCCTCCTGCTGTTCTCAGAATGGGAGTAGTCGGAATAACACTGAGGCCCACCGTCTCAAGGCAGCAGCACGTTAGAAAATTTGTTTTAGGGATTAGTGAGTTATTGAGTTGCCTTTTTTGAGGCAAGCCCCGTCGGCGACGCTGCGCTTGTTGTAAAATGTCACCTTGGCTTTTTCAAACGCCCCCAGATGGTATGGTGGGATAGATAGGTGTTGGTTTTGTGGCGACTTTCATCGTTCGGTGGTCAACTGGTACAATGTCACGTTGTCAGCTCCCTGAACTGTCATTGGCCAATTGCGCCCGCTTAACATCCTCATTGGATTGGTTTGGTTTGGGCACCTTGAATTCTCATTTGCTAACCTCTGTCTTTGTTCTATTGGTCCCACGACATTGCAGCCTGTCAACTTTCCTGTCATACTCTTCTTCCCAGTCCTTGTCCCTCATAATTTTTATGGGAAGGGATGGATAGTTCAGAGAGAGCAGCCCAGAAGGGTATCATACGAAGCAGGTTTGATGAGTTGGCGAGCTAACTTTGGTCAACTCGGAGTTCAACTCGAGAGAACCAGTAATACAAAGTAACTCAACTTTTAGCCAGGTACGTTTCAATGGCAACAAACCCTTCAGAACTAACCTGCTCTGGGGCAGGCTAACTCAGGACTAGCTCCATTTATCCTGAATGAAATGACTGAGCTGCGAGTTAAGGACCAATGAAGTCCGATTCCCTCCCTCTTGCAAAGATTGAGTCATCAACCCCTTCATTTGAGGAAGACGACCGATTTTATAAATATTTTATTGACAGTTTGTGGTTTTAAAATAGTAAGGTTAAGATAGATCACATTACACGTTTAGTAATGACAGAATGCATTTGAAACTTTATGCAATGTAACACTTTTGTATGACTTAATGAAAACAAATATTGATCGGCGTGGTGGGGGGGTTGTACATTAAGCACACCAGGACCGCATTAACGATAAGTCCTAAAATAAAGATGGCTTCTAAAAAGCCTATTTCACACCATAGCCTGCTGAATTGGCAAGAATTTTGTTGGGGGGGCACAAATGAAAATGTGGCACTGACTCGTCCATGGATTGTCTCAGTGGAGAGTCTGGTGTTTGACTTGCTATGTGCGACATGCACGTGCAGTTACAAGCCTGTTAGAGTTAGTGGCAGGTGGACGAGAAATATCCACTGTCGTAGTACGGATGAAACCTGAATGGGAAGCTAACTGAAGCTGGTTAGTTTTAGAAAACCCTGAGTAAATCTAGCTCGCTTTGTAGGATACCACTCCGGTCCCCAGAGTCAAACCTGCTGACTCATCCCCCACTCTCTCATACCCCCTCTTTCTCACTCACCTTCTATTTCTCCTCTCTCTCTCACATTGTCTCTGCTGGGACTGGTAGGTAGGCTACTTCCCAATAGGCTGAAACTGCCTCCTCTCTTCTTCCTCTTGTCTCCCTTGTGACCAGCTGACCTGAGAGAGGACGTGATGGATGAAAGTGATGTGGTGGAAAACCTGTCTCCTTCAGAGGCCTGTCACTGTCACGGAGGGGCAGGGGACAACTGGCTGCATGTCAATAGTCTGAAACAGTTTGTCACATCAGCGTAGATGGAGAGGCCATACTAGTGTTGTAAAGGCCCTTTAAAGCTGCGAGATGTCACTTTTTGGTTGACCAGACCAAATTCACATTGAAATGTTAGTTCTAGATCTGTCATTCTTGTTGAAAGCAAGTCTAAGAAGCGGTAGATCGGTTTTATGTGTGCTATTTCTGTGCTTCCTGTTAGTTTTTGCATCGTTTTACTTTCGGTTGTGTACACCTGCTTCAAATAGCGGAATATACAATCTTTTTGGTTTTGTAAAATATATTTTGCAGCGGTTTAGATGGTACAATGATTGTCTACACTAGACTTGTTTTGTCAAATAAACAGAAATTAAGCGAACTATTAGAATTGTAACAAACAGGAAATGGCGGAGTGATTTCTGCATAGTTCATCTTTAAGGAAACGATGCTGTTCCTGACTGTTGGGTTAAAGACTGGACAAATATAAGCTGCTGACTAGGACCAACCTTCACCTTGATTTGCCCTAACAGTGGAAGTGATGCGAATGTGCCGATTTTTGTTTCTCGCACGTGTATGCCAGAGTAGGGCTATCTGCACACCTGATGACGTATCTACTGGGACGGCAGGTAGCCTAGTGGTTAGAGCGTTGGACTTGTAACCGGAGGGTTGCAAGTTCGAATCCCCGAGCTGACAAGGTAAAAAATCTGTCGTTCTGCCCCTGAACAAGGCAGTTAACCCACTGTTCCCCGGGCGCCGAACACGTGGATGTCGATTAAGGCAGCCCCCCGCACCTCTCTGATTCAGAGGGGTTGGGTTAAATGCGGAAAACACATTTCAGTTGAAGGCATTCGGTTGTACAACTGACTAATAATGGTGACTTTGACTTTGACTGCATGTGTAGAGAGGCAAGAGAGGACGTCTCTGGAAAGACTACCCTGCGTCTTGATGCAGTACTGCAGTTCTTTTCACACCTATATGCCTGTACATTATTGGTGTTACTGCATCACATCACCACCAGTCTTTTTAAAACGAGATGAATGACAAGTAAATGCACTGGTCTTGATATGTATCCTGGACACTGCAGATGTCATACTAGTAGTGGCCACCAGGTGACAGCACCTCTCTACCACCAGAGTCTGTGTTTAGAGCAGGGGTCTCCAACCTTTTCTAGCATGAGCCACTTAAAAAAAAAAATGGAGCTCGTTTTTTACCCTAGCTTTCCAATAGGCACGTTCTTCTCCTCTCCCCTGCAACTCTTCTCCGTGTCCTCAGTACACTACTTTCTCTTGTACAGTTTTCTGTCAATATACCTGGTAAAATAAGGGGGGCAGATGTAAATGTTTTGCCTGCGCTACAGACGGCTATATCGGTCCGCTAGTACAGGACTAGTAAAGGCCCAGTGCGCTACTTTTGTGAAGAAATAGAGCATTTTGTATTTTTTCAGATTTTTCAGTGGGGGAGCTGCAGCACCCTCAGCACCCCTCCTACCTGCGGCATGACTGCTGCTGATCATTTCATTGTGAAGTTTGCGAATAATAAATACAAATGATAAACTTACTCATGATATACTACTTTGCAGTTAACATTTTTAGTTGACAAGGTTTTGGGGAAAGTATGTGTTAACCCACAAGACGGTTATCACATCAACTGGTCAATCGCGGAGTGATGGGCACAAACGCGCGCACCAGACAGACAGACAGGGGCAATATTGCTTAATTCTTTGGCAGATATTGTTAGTTTTGGGTGTTTAACTAACCAGGGGTGGGATAATGTCAGTGCTGCGTTAGATAGTAGCTGGGAGCTTGCTGTGTCGGAGACTTGTGAGATTTGTTTATGACAGTTTGCGATGTAACACATGAATAATTGCATATACTTTGAGAATTGTTTGGCGAGCTACTCATAGGCAAGCTACTAGTAGCTGGTGATCAACCTTTTGTAGACCCCTGGCCTAGAGTGACTCAGCCTGGACATGCCTCTTGTTGGCACCCACACAAGAGTCGAAAGGCGCTCTCTCTGTCTGTGTATTTCTCTGTCCTTTTTCTCTATATCTCTCTCTGTCTGTGTATTTCTCTCTGTCCTTTCTCTCCATATCTCTCTCTCTCTGTGTATTTCCCTCTGTCCTTTCTCTCCATATCTCTCTCTGTCTGTGTATTTCTCTCTGTCCTTTCTCTCCATATCTCTCTCTGTCTGTGTATTTCTCTCTGTCCTTTCTCTCCATATCTCTCTCTGTCTGTGTATTTCTCTCTGTCCTTTCTCTCCATATCTCTCTCTCGAATAAACAGTTGCCAATTACCCGTTCTAAATGCGCTGGCCAGCCATTCTTCTGCTTCTCTTCTCAACATAACCGTTGATTGAATTTTTTGGAGAGAGAGGAAGGAGACTCACGTTTCCTTTTGTGGTGCCAGAGCTAGAGAACAACCTTGTTACAGTGTTGAGGAGTGTGTAGGTTGGTACAACAGAGATTAGATTTTTTGGAGATGGAGAGATGGGTAGTGTAGCGCTTCGAGTCCCCCGCACTGGGACCATGGGACTGATGTTAGGAGTCCTCTCTCTGTCTCTGTGTCTGTCTGTCTCTCTCTGTGTCTCTCTCTCTCTGTCTGTGTGTTGTGTATGTGGGCAGGTTAATTTCTCCCTCCGTCCCCAACGGTAAAACTATTTGCAGATGTATTATTTCTCACGTCTGCCTCCTCTCCTCCCAGTCAGCTTTGGGACTAACTGAGCATCTCAGAATGCCTCGGGGGAGGTGCTTGTGTGTTCAGGAGTTCTCTAAAATTGGTCTAGCTCCAAGCCCGGTTCCCAATAGCCGCCCACACAAGCTTGACTGGTATCCAAGGTGCTTGTCTCCCATGTATATCTCAGCTATAGGGGCCTGTTCAAATACTAGTCATCCTTCCCTCATCCTTCGTTCTCTAAAACAATGTAAGATCTGATGGGGTTGGATCATTGATCCGACCAAGTGTGTGTGACGCGTGCGTGTGTGCTTACTTCCAAGTGAGCTTGATATGTTTGCCCACCCTTCCAAGTGAGTTGATGTACAGCCCATGTTTGCTGTGTATGTCACAGGTATGCCTGAGTGGGTGTGTTTGTGCCTTTCCCAAGTGATCTTGATGTACAGCCCATTTTGTTTATATCACACATTGATCTCTCTGTGTGGGCGGGTGGGCCTGAACTTGTCCACTGTTCCCCAGCTGAGCTTGATGTAGACCTCATGTTTGTGTGTGAATGTCACAAGTGGGTCTGTCAGTCATTTTTCGTTATGTTTTGGCAGCCGTCCTCCCCTCTTCCTCCCCCTCTGTCCAGTCCCCCTCTACAGTCCCAGCCATGTTATTTTCTTCTTCTCTTTTTCTCTCTCTCTTTCATCACTTTCTTACTAATCTGTTTCTCCTTCCGCGGTGGAGAGGGGAAAAAAATGTTTGTTGGTAAAATGGAGAGCGATTCTAGACATTTCACTGGAGTGGGATGGATCAGACACTGCGCTAATCCTGACTGATGCCCATCTCTCTGTTCCGTCCCCTTCTCTCCCAGGAATCCCCTCTCCATGTGGAATGTGTATATACAATTGACAGACTTGTGTGCGTTTTGAGGCTGGAACTGTGGAACAAACCGTTTAGCATAAGTTAAAAGGACTGGCAATGCATCAATGTGATGCTCTACAATGTGTGAAGATGCAGAGATAATTGTGACAGTAGGATGTGTAGTTTCAATGTCTTTACAATGTTAGGGTGGTACATTTGGTTGTCTGGTTGTATTACATAATGTGTTATTGTTACATCTAAATGTCATAAAGAAATGTTCATGTTGATCGTTCATTATAATATACTTGACTTCTCCAACAATTGCAATGTGAATATATTAAGGTTGTTCAGTACGTGGAGTGGTGCTGTAGATTACAGCTCTTCTCTCCCTCTGCTCTGCGTGGTGCTGTAGATTACAGCTCTTCTCTCCCTCTGCTCTGTGTGGTGCTGTAGATAACAGCTCTTCTCTCCCTCTGCTCTGCGTGGTGCTGTAGATTACAGCTCTTCTCTCCCTCTGCTCTGCGTGGTGCTGTAGATTACAGCTCTTCTCTCGCTCTGCTCTGCTGTGTAGCTACAGTATGTGGTGCTGTAGACTGACTTTATTCATAGTTATATGTACATATCTACCTCAATTACCTTGTTATTCAGCATGTTGACTCAGTACTGTTACTGTGTATAGAGCCAAGTTACTGTTCCTCAGCATGT
>QNTS01002298.1:115944-160483 GCA_003317085.1 Hucho hucho | reverse complement strand
CTGTGGCTCTGTCTCTGTGGCTCTGTCTCTGTGGCTCTGTCTCTGTGGCTCTGTCTCTGTGGCTCTGTCTCTGTGGCTCTGTCTCGGTCTCTGTGGCTCTCTCTGTTCTGTTAGCTAACCCTGTGTTACGTAAAGGCCTAAAGCGACGCCCAGAGTAGGAAGGACCCATGCATACTGACACACTACAGCGTTTGTCCTTGAGAGAAAGTGTTTGAGAGTTGGAAGTGGAAGGAGGTCACGATGCAGTGTGGCTGGTCCAGTTGTCTGACGTGCTTCTGGGGTGACCGAAAGACCACATCCCAAATGTCACCATGTACGTGCACTATATGTAGGGTGACATCTCTGCTAGCCCTACTTTCCCTACTGCCAGATGTCAGCTAAATGCTAATCTCACTCCTGATCAGTTGCCTGACTTTGTTAGGAAGCCCACACATGTTCTCCTAAGCTGCCTGTGTCAGTAGACAGACTGGAATTGGCTTCTCATAAGTAGTCTTACGCGCACACCCACAGCTTGCAGCTACAGTTCCCTTCTGTGACCTCCCTCAGTTCCACAGTAAAAGACGGGGGGTGTACCCCCTCCCTGTCCCTCCAAGCTGAATTGGGACTTTGGGGAGGTTCCAGGGCCAGTCCTGTGTGTGGCCGTATGGGGAGGTTCCTGGGACAGATGCGATGACCAGTGCACAGATGAACTGTGACAACCACTGCCAAGCCCTCTCCTCTTCTGCACGCCCCACCCCCCCCTTTCACTTTCCCTTTATGGGTGCTGGGACTTCCTCCAACCATGGGATATGACATGTCCTTTGATTGACAGGCTGTGGGACAACTGGTGACTAGCCACAGTGAAATGTGACTTCACGTTAAGGGTACCAACCCTGTTTAGGCTTTGCTTCCTCTCTCGCTCTCGCCTCTGGGCCTCTCTCCGTTCTCTTTTTCACTCAACCATGTACTCTTCCCTTTTTACTTTCTCATCCTTCTCTCATCCCTCCCATCTGTCTCCTTCCCTCTCTCCTCTCCTCCTCTCCTCTCCTTCCCTCTCTCCTCCTCTCCTCTGGTGTGGCAGTGGTGTATTTTCAGATGTGAGTTATTTTGAGCAGGCAGGGTTGGAGTCAGCTCTTTTTCCCCCTCCCTCCCTCTCCAGCCAGCCTCTGCAGCAGTAGCAGGCAGCAGGACAAGCCTGGAGAAAACGCAATAGTAGAGGGGGGGGGGATGTCAGAACAGCTCAGTGAGTCACTGTTATACCCACTCCCTCTGTGTGTGTAATGGGGGGTTAACGTATAGCATAAGAGATGATGACAAACCGTCTTCTTAATGTAATGGGAACATACACAGGAAGTGTCTCATCCTTAGGTGGAATGTCTAGTTCTGACTCATTGCTATAGCTAGTGTGTATGTCTCGTACTTATGCGGACAGCTTCCTCTCATCTCTACAGCTGAACTGTGTGTCATGCTTCTGCGTGCAGTATCTATTTATCAGTTCCTGGTGGTATTTTGCAGTCTGTCTGTGTTTGTATTTAGTGGAAGATGTTATATTCCGTAGCTCTAGTTTTTCTCTGCTCATGCCCTCACCATCTATCTCACTTCCTCATGCCTTCATACCCCCCTCCCTCCCTCCCTCATGTCTCTCCATGCGTTCTCTTCATTTTGTTGTGCCTGTGGCCCCAAGCGTGGCGCGCTGACCCCGTCGTCTGGGGTCGTCTCACTGCACGGGCCCCCGTGACTCATCTCACACCCCATTGGCTGTTTGACATTTCCCCTACGCCGGTTGGACCCCGCGCTCCTTGCCTGCGATTGGCTGAAAGTTTTTGGCCCACGCACAACCCAGCAGCTCTTGTGTCATCGCCTACGATAGAGTAGGCAGAGGAGATGATGATGATGATGATGATGATGATGATGATCTCAGTGAGACTGACAGTGGAGTTAGTGGGCAGTTTGTTAGCTAGCTACGTCAATGGGTCAACTTGCGTAGCATTGCGTGATGTGGTAGTACGGAAAACATACCCAGAAGCAAGAGAAACGGGGAAAGCTGCTGTGACGTGAATAAATAAAACCATCTTACCTGCGGATACTTCACATCATGGCTATTCCAGAAACCGAAAAAGGAGCGCTCGGATGTTTAAAAAAAAAAAAAAAATCTAAATGTGTTTGTCGTCGAAGATCGTAGAGGATGGGGATGTTATAGTGAAAGTGTGTGTCGGTGTGTGGAAGATGGATGACTGCAGCCTGGGTACCAATCTCTTCAGCTAATCCACTTTCTATAGTCCATGTCATGTGCCAAAGATACTGGCCTCTGCCATCTTCAAATATAAACATTCTATCATTAATGAGTTCCAGGAGAACCGAGGAGTTGCGCGTGTGTGTGTGTGTGTGTGTGTGTGTGTGTGTGTGTGTGTAAGCACAGTGTTTGTTGACATGGCTGGGGTTTGTTTTTGTTTGTGTTTTTGAGCTAGCACCATGTATGTCTTGTATTAAAGCTTCAGGCACTGTGTACTCCTCTCTCCATCCCTCTCTCTCTCTACAACTGTTTCATGCTCATTTATTTAGGGAGGTCTTTACACATGCAGTCTTAAATTGCAGGCCCCCAATGTACAGTTCCATTTTCAATATTCACGCTCTCTACAGGCTAGCCAGCGTGCACATGCCATACACACACTGCGGCGTCTGCACACACAAAAATACACTCCGCCTTCCAAAAGTATTCAGGCCCCTTGGATTTCTTCAGTCTGTGTTACAAAGTGGGATTAAAATGGATTTAATTATTTTGTTTTTGTAAAATACTCTGTTTATTAATTCATTCTATAACAATAATATAGTTGTTGCATAAATATTCAGCCCCTTTATTTTAGGCAAGGCTAAATGAGTATAGGAGTACAATGTGGCTTTACATTGAACCTTTGTTTAACAGGCAAGTCAGTTAAGAACAAATTCTCATTTACAGTGACGGCCTATCGGGGAACAGTGGGTTAACTGCCTTGTTCAGGGGCAGAAAGACCGATTCGAGCCCAATGCTCTAACCACTAGGCTACCTGCCGCCCCAAAACCGACACTGTGAAATAATAGGTGTTGATTTTTGATTGACTAACCCCTTCTTCTGTCCCCCCNCCCCCCCCCCCCCCCCCACACACACTACCGTTTTAAAAGGTTTTAGAACACCTACTCATTCAAGGGTTTTTCTTTATTTTTACTATTTTCTACATTGTAGAATAATAGTGAATACATCAAAACTATTAAATAACACATATTGAATCATGTAGTAGCCAAAAAAGTGTTAAACAAATTGAAATATATTTGAGATTCTTCAAATAGCCACCCTTTGCCTTGATGACAGCTTTGCACACTCTTGGCATTCTCTCAAACAGCCACCTGGAATGCTTTTCCAACAGTCTTGAAGGAGTTCCCACATATGCTGAGCACTTGTTAGCTGCTGTCTGGCTCATCCCAAACCATCTCAATTTGGTTGAGGTCGGGGGATTGTGGAGACCAGGTCATCTGATGCAGCACTCCATCATTCTCCTTCTTGGTCAAATAGCCCTTACTCAGTCTGGAGGTGTGTTGGGTCATTGTCCTGTTAAAAAAAAAAATTATAGTCCCACTAAGCGCAAACCAGATGGGATGGCGTAACTCTGCTGGTTAAGTGTGCCTTGAATTCTAAATAAATCACTGACAGTGTCACCAGCAAAGCACCCCTACACCATAACACCTCCTCCTCCATGCTTTACGGTGGAGATCATCCGTTCACCCACACAGCGTCTCACAAAGACATTGTGGTTGGAACCAAAAATCTCAGATTTGGACAGATTACCACCGGTCTAATGTCCATTGCTTGTGTTTTTTGGCCCAAGCAAGTCTCTTCTTCTTATTGGTGTCCTTTAGTAGTGGTTTCTTCTTATTGGTGTCCTTTAGTAGTGGTTTCTTCTTATTGGTGTCCTTTTAGCAGTGGTTTCTTCTTATTGGTGTCCTTTTAGCAGTGGTTTCTTCTTATTGGTGTCCTTTAGCAGTGGTTTCTTCTTATTGGTGTCCTTTAGCAGTGGTTTCTTCTTATTGGTGTCCGTTAGCAGTGGTTTCTTCTTATTGGTGTCCTTTAGTAGTCGTTTCTTTGCAGCAAATCAACCATGAAGGCCTGATTCACGCAGTCTCCTCTGAACAGTTGATGTATCTGTCAATTGAACTTTGTGAAGCATTTATTTGTGCTGTAATTTCTGAGGCTGGTAACTCTAATGAACTTATCCTCTGCAGCAGAGGTAACTCTGGTTCTTCCTTTCCTGTGGCAGTCCTCATGAGAGCCAGTTTCATCATAGCGCTTGATGGTTTTTGCGACTGCACTTTCAATGTTCTTGAAATTTTCCGGATTGACTGACCATGTCTTAAAGTAATGATGGACTGTTGTTTCCCTTTGCTTATTTGAGTTGTTCTTGCCATAATATGTACTTGGTCTTTAGGGCTATATAGGGCTATATTCTGTATGCCACCCCTACCATGTCACAACACAACTGATTGGCTCAAATGCATTAAGAAGGATAGAAATTCCACAAATTAAATGTTTTAGAAGGCACACCTGTTAATTGAAATGCATTCCAGGTGACTACCTCAGGAAGTTGGTTGAGAGAATGCCAATAGTACGCAAAGCTGTCATCAAGGCGAAGTGTGGCTATTTGAAGAATCTCAAATACTAAATGTATTTTGACTTGTTTAGCACTTTTTTGGTTACTACATGATTCAATATGTATTATTTCATTGTTTTGATGTCTTCACTATTATTCTACAATGTAAAAAATAAAGTGAAACCCTTGAGTGAGTAGGTGTTCTAAAACTTTTGACTGGTAGTGTACATACATCCATCTGTAAGGTCCCTCAGCCAAGTATTGAATTTCAAGCACAGATTCAACTACAAAGACCATGGAAGCTTTTCGAAAGCCTCATAAAGAAGTGCAGTGATTGGTAAATGGCTAACCATAACAAATCAAACACTGAATATATCTCTAAGCACGGTCAAGTTAATAATTATTCTGTGGATGATGTATCAAACCACTCAGACACCTCAAAGATGCAGTCGTCCTTCTGAACTGAGGTGCAGGTGGGGATGGAAACCGCTCAGGGATGTTACCATGAAGCCATTGTTGATTTTTAAATGACCATAAAGTTCAGTGTCTGTGATGGGAGAAAGCTGAGGATGAATCCATATTGTAGTGACGCCACGATGATCTAAATGACAGAGTGAAAAGAAGAATACAGAATATTCAGAAACATGCTTCTTGTATACAAAAAGGCACTGAAGTAATACTGTAAAAAAAAAACACAGGAAAGGAATATCATTTTTGGTCTAAATGCAAAGCCTTCTGTTTGGGGCAAATCCTACACGTCACTGAGGAACTGCCTCCTTATTTTCCAGCATGGTGGTGGCTGCATCATGGTATGGGTATGCTTCAGGATAAAAAGTCTGCTTTACACCAGACACTGGGAGAGGAATTCTCCATTCAGCAGGAAAATAACCTAAAACGCAAGTCCAAATTTACATTGGAGTTGCTTACCAAGAAAGACAGTGAATGTTCCTGAGTGGCCAAGTTACAGTTTTGACCTAAATCGGCTTGAAAATCTAGTTCAGGACTGTCTAGCCATGATCCCCGACATCTTGACAGACCTTGAAGAATTTTGAAAATAATAATGGGCAAATTTTGCACAATCCAGGTGTGCAAAACTCTTATAGACTTACCCAAGAAGACTTACAGCTCTAAGCAATGCCAAAGGTGTTTCTAATATGTATTGACTCATGAAGCTGAATACTTATGCAATGACCTATTAAAAAAATTATATATATATATATATATATGGATCTTTAAAAAATATATTTATTATTCCTATTTGAGTATTTTGTGTAATTGTTGGCAAAAACATGACAATTAAATCAATTTGAATCCTGCTCTGTAACACAATAAAATGTGAAGAAATCCATGTGGTCGGAATACTTTTACAAGGCACTGTACACACACCTCCATCCCCAATCCCACACTCCTCCCCCCTACCAGCACATTCCACACCACTTGACCCCCGTCCTCGGGGTCAGTAGGTCACGACCCCTCCACTTGTTTTTTCAATCCCCTACAGCTACGCAGCTCTTTACAAGCCAGCGTCATACATTTAGTCTCAACCAGGGGTCATTTATAGTGAAAGGAATTTACCCCAAATAGAAGATAAGTCCCAGAGGGAATAATGTTGATATTAGTGTCATGTTGGGACTAAGTGCATGTTGGGACTAAGTGCATCGCCATCAAATAGGACATTCTCTACAACCTTCAGTAGCATTGGATATAATGATCGGGGAAAGGACGGGGGACATTGACTCCGAGACACTTTCACATTGGCAGAGCGTTGACTAGCTAGCCCATTCTATATGATTTCCCCTTTGTGTTCAATCAGTGAATTCTGGATAACTCCTGTTTAGGGCTGCAAAATTACAGGAACTTTTTTTCAATTAAGTTCACTGGTTTTCCATGGTAGGAGGGAATAAGAAGAAACTCCAGATTCCAGGAATCTTCCAACCAGGATTTTGGGAAAACCAGGGTATTTATTGAATGTACTGTATCTGTGCGGTTATATGTCCAACTGTCTCAATCGTCTGAAATGGCTTCCTGTCCTTGTCTTCTTTCAATATTGTCACTGTTAATGAAGGGAATGATGGCTTAAATGGGTATTAGAACACATCCCCTGTTTCTGCGTCATTTATCACAGATTGATGCCATCCTTTGAGGCCTTAAAAGTTACCTTGAGTGTGTATTGTACAGACACGCTTCCTTCCATAAACATCAATGGGCCTACAGGACTGTGAAATGGGCAGAGCAATGTTTTTGAGCATTTTCTATCATGCGCTGTAAAAGGTGGAAGTAGGATGAGGCTGACGTTAGTCATCGCCAATTGTTGACAGTAGAACAGTTTATTAGTTTATATGGCCAGTTTATGTGAAGGCTCAGTAGCTGGAGTCATACAAAATGCATTAGACCCCTCGCATGGTCAAATATTGTGCGGTTCCTGCGGATCAATGCCGCCTATCGATTCCCGGGCCTTGTGGAATCGTTTTATGGCCCTCTTTAAAAAAAATTAAAAAAGTGATTTGGGGCCTTTTCGTTCCATCTCTCCATCTTTCGCTCCCAGCCACTTGTATTTTTGTGTTCCGTAGCCATGGTTACTGGGACGCTGTGTCCTCACACAAGGTGACATTAGATGTGTCCTTGGGTCACATGGGCTTGATGTGTCCGCTCTAGGGGATGGAATCTCTACACAGATATTTATAGTTTGAGATTTGGATAGAGGCTGTCCTCTCTTCCTAACAGATTTAGATGGATAGAGGCTGTCCTCTCTTCCTAACAGATTTAGATGGATAGAGGCTGTCCTCTCTTCCTAACAGATTTAGATGGATAGAGGCTGTCCTCTCTTCCTAACAGATTTAGATGGATAGAGGCTGTCCTCTCTTCCTAACAGATTTAGATGGATAGAGGCTGTCCTCTCTTCCTGACAGATTTAGATGGTTAGAGGCTGTCCTCTCTTCCTAACAGATTTAGATGGATAGAGGCTGTCCTCTCTTCATAACAGATTTAAATGGATAGAGGCTGTCCTCTCTTCCGCTCTCTTTTTTTCCCTCATCTTCCTCCTCAAATCTGTCTGCCTCGCTATCTGTCAGCCTTTCAGTTTTTTTCTCTGATATTTTGCTCACTACTGTCTCTTTCTTTCTCCTCCTCTCCTTCCTCCTGAGGGGTTTCACACTCCTGTAGAACAGGGGAGACGATAGGTCTGTGTCCTGTCTCTCTGTCCTGTCTGTCTCTCTGTGTGTCTCTCTCTCTCTCTCTCTCTCTCTCATTGGCACAATACAGTACAGCTGACATTTAGGTATTTTTCCCTCCTGACTTGGATTCCTTCTTGAGCGAAACACCTCATTAACAAATGTTTGAGTGTCTTTCTGCGAGGTGAAGTAGTGTGAGTAGTCTTGACCCAAGTGTAGTTGTATCTGGGCATGGTACCATCGGCTGATAATGGGCCTTGGCAGACACAAAGTGGAGGAGTTTCAGAGAGTCCGCTTAGTGAAAGCCTATTAACACCCATGTAACTGTGCGCTGAGGTAAAGGTCATGCGGTAAACCTCCTTAGACACATCATGGTGGATTCAGTCCCTAGGCAGTATACCAAAGACCCCTCATCCCAAGGTAATTGAGCTTCAATGAAAGGCCTTTGTGAAAAGCCCCAGGGGAAACAAAATGGAGGTCGGAGGCTCTGGGAATCAGCAGGAGGGGAGTTCCATTGGCCTGGTGTGAGATTGATTAGCTTACCTCTCAAAAGCACTGCGCTTCACTGAGCTGGAGAGAGGGTGGTAGTGGGGGAGAGCGAGGAGAGGGGGGGAGGAACCTACTCGACCCAAACATCATTACACTTTGGCCAAGGTTAACGGAAACCACATTAGGCGGTTAAGATTATATGATGTCTGCCGTGGCTGGAGTCCCTCCTGTGAAGTCAGGTGCCTGGCTCACACGGTCAGGTCAACTCTTTTTGAACGATGTTCTCTAATCGCTAAGGGCGCTAGGCTAGCGTAAGTAGGCACGTTCAGAGGGAGTCTATTACAATGGAAATGGGGCGTGGGTGTGGGCACAGTTTTGTAACGTTGGTTTCTCTTTCTATAAACTGAGGGGTGGGCTTCTCCACCCAAAGCCCATGCTCCTGTGAGACACAAACACACTGCCCCCTGTTGCCTCTTCTCCAGAACTTTCCATATGCTCAGCTGCACAGCGCACGTGTCAGCCCCGACACAGGGAGAACGACTAGAACATCCCAAAGGAGGAGAGGAAAGGGCGAGCGCCGTGTGTGTGTGTGTGTGTGTGTGTGGGGAGAGATAATAATGGTCTTCATAGAATGGGCGGTAAACACAGAGCTATTGTAATCCATAGCCTTATTTTTTTCTTTGCATTTGTGCGTGTGTCATTTCTTTGTGTGGGTGTGTTTGTCATTCACTGTAATTGTTGTGTTTGTGTGTGTCTGTCCCTGATACTGAAGGAGGACAAAAAATAATAACCCTTTGAAAATGCAAATGGGTTCTATTTATGTTCTGTTCCTGCCTTGTGTGTATTTGCACGTGTTTGTGTGTGTGTGTGTGTGTGTGTGATGCTGTCATTCATGCCGGGGTGTTTATGATCGAGATGGAACAATGGCACCAGTCCTCATCCCATCTCCCCAGTGACAGGACTCCTGAGTGGGAACGGTAAACAACTGAGCCCAGCAGCTTTCAGTGCAGTGGGGATTCATACTGGTGGGGAAGGGAGGAAGAGGGGAAGAAAGAAAGGGGGAGCCGAGGCCACTGCAGAGAAACAAGAAGGATGAGAGGGATGGCTGGAAGTCAGTGTTTGAGTACATTTTAATAATTTGATCTCTCTTTCTGTCCCCCTCTGCTTTCCCCTTCTCTCGTTCTCATCCTGTATCTCGCTGTCTCTCTCGGTCTTTCTCCTTTCTCTCTGCAGGAGAAGAACAAAGACAAAGACAAGCGTTTCCGTCCCATCTACGACATCCCCTACATGTTCGAGGCCCGCGAGTTCATGAGGAAGAAGATCATTGGCAAGAAGGTAAGAGGACCACACCCACAAGTCCCACTCATGTAGAGCTGTAGTTAACTAGATCTGCTCCAGAGGCTCTCCCTGAAGATCTAGTGTAGTCTAGATCAGTGGTTCCCAACCTTTTTCCCTTACTGTACCACCAACTGAATTTCTCTCTGCCCGGAGTACCCCTGAAGTACCCCGTCATGTGCGTTTTACCAGTAGCCTATGGTCTCACGAGTTTTCTCCAGTACCCCTGTGGATAGGCCAAGTACCCCAGTAGGAACCACTGGTCTAGATCATCCGTTATCTTTCTTGCACTGTTGTCTTGAAACACACACACACCCCTGTAATAACTCACCTGCTTTGCTTTTTTAACTTGTTGGATTCATGTCAAGTGAAATCGGAGTTGTCCCTCCACTCCTACCTCATACACTGACTGACCATTTGGATTTTAATCAGGCGATTCAATCTAGTCGCTCCCGATCTGGGCCTTACATCCCACTCCCTCTCTGGGTGTAAATCACGTGTGGCTCCAGCCCTGTGGCTCTGCAGATTTAAACGGGTATTTGTGTCAGTAGTGATTTGTTGGGCCCGTACATGCTGGGCCAATGTAGTTTACATGGTCTTCACAGCAGGGCCTGAAGTGCTACACTTAAGAGACTGCAGAACACGCAGGGCACACACAATCCTCTGGGCTTCACACAACACCGAGCAAGGGGCCATAATAGTTCAGTATTCAATAAGAGTTTGGGAACTCGTCACGCCCCTCCTATTCTTTTTAATCATCAACGTTAATGGTTTTTTAATGACGCGACATTCTATATTCTCCCTCGAAGCTAGTGTAGAGTGAAGCGACAATAATGATTGCGGCGTGCTATTTGTGATTTGCGAAGACTGAATCAAGTCAGAAGTTCTTATATACTGTCAAAGTGCAAAAACACAGTTAAATGATGCCCCCACCCCCAACATGCTTTAACTGAGTGAGAGGAGATCATTCTTGCTGTATGGTTAGTTCTGTGTGTGGTATGGGTGTAACGGTACATGTATTAACATCGGTCAATCTCCAGTCTGGGACCATTTTAGCTTCCC
This sequence comes from Hucho hucho, assembly GCA_003317085.1. Taxonomy (NCBI): domain Eukaryota; kingdom Metazoa; phylum Chordata; class Actinopteri; order Salmoniformes; family Salmonidae; genus Hucho; species Hucho hucho. The sequence continues at coordinate 149,829 of QNTS01002298.1, read as the reverse complement.
ACTGGAATACAACGGTGATGGATAGAGAGATGATGTCTCCACTGCTCAACCAGAATAGCCTATGCAGCTGCCAACACCTCAAACATGAAACATGTTGACACATTTACGCCGACATCACCTCCGTATTCCTGCCACTGGAGGAAAAACAACCAACTTCGTCTCCCCTCTGAATTGAAGCAGCCCTTCGCTGCTGATTCTGACCAGGCAAAATAAATGACGAGCGATAGGTCAAATCAAATAACATTTTATTTGTCACATGCGCCGAATACATCAGGTATAGACCTTACTGTGAAATGCTAACTTACAAGCTCTTAACCAACAATGCAGTTCAAGAAATAGAGTTAATAAACTTAAGTGAAAATAAAATAAGAAGAATAATCTAGAAGTAACACCAGAAAATGACATAACAATGAGGAGACTATATATAGGGGGAACCGGTATCCAGTCAATAGGCAGGGGTACAGGTTAGTCAAGGTCATTTGTAAAGTGACTATGCATAGATAATAAACAGCCAGTAGCAGCAGTGTAAAAACAAAGGTGGACGGGGTGTCAGTCAATGTAAGTAGTCCGGGTGGCCATTTTGATTAGCAGTCTGATGGCTTGAGGGTAGAAGCTGTTAAGCAGCCTTTTTGACCTAGACTTGGCGCTCTGGTACCGGTTGCCATGCGGTAGCAGAGAGAACAGGTTATGACGGGTGACTGGAGTCTTTGACAATATTTTTGGGCCTTCCTCTGACGCCGCCTAGTATATAGGTCCTGGATGACCTGCCTTACGGTCAGATGCCGAGCAGTTGCCATACCAGGCGGTGATGCAATTGGTCAGGATTCCCTTCGATGGTGCAGCTGTATAACTTTTGAAGGATCTGGGGACCCATGCTAAATCTTTTCAGTCTCCTGAGTGGGGGAAGGTGTTGTTGTGCTCTCTTCAGGACTGTCTTAGTGTGTTTGGACCATGATAGTTAATTGTTGATGTGGACACCAAGGAACTTAACTCTCGACCTGCTCCACCTCAACCCCGTTGATGTTAATGAGGGCCTGTAGGCCCTCCTTTTCCTATAGTCCACAATCAGCTCCTTTGTCTTGCTCACATTGAGGGAGAGGTTGTTGTCCTGGCAGCACACTGCCAGGTCTCTGACCTCCTCCCTATAGGCTGTCTCATTGTTGTCGGTGATCAGGCCTACCACTGTTGTCGTCAGCAAACTTAATGATGGTGTTGGAGTCGTGCTTGACCACGCAGTCGTGGGTGAACAGGGAGTACAGGAGGGCACTAAGCACGCACCCCTGAGGGGCCCCAGTGTTGAGGATCACCTGGGGGCGGACTGCCAGGCAGTCCAGGATCCAGTTGCAGATGGAGTTTAGTCCCAGGATCCTTAGCTTAGAGATGCGCTTTGTGGGCACTGTGGTGTTGAACCCTGAGCTTTTGTCAATGAACAGCATTCTGAAGTATGTTTATAGCTGTGGATATGCGCCCATTCTCGGTGGTTGAGAAGAATTCCGGGTTTCAGCATCTCGTGAAAGTGCTCTTGAAACTTTGCGAACTTCGCACTCTCGCAACCATTTCAGCAAACGGGTAGTACCCGCTCTATATAGGCAAGCTGAACCTGACGTTTGTCAGTGAATTGGCCAGTGGACCCTGGGTTGCGCTTACTACAGATGGATGTACCTCCAGGGCTACAGAGAGCTACTTAACAGTGACATCACATTGATGCCGGAGTGGGAAATGAGAAGTACCGCGCTACAGACACGCCCCCTTTTTATAGGAGGCACACAAGTGTGCATATTTTTCTTTGTTAGTTAACATAGGATAGGCCTATACAATGTCTGAGCCATGTTCACATATTGATTTCTCGCGCATATTGCACTTAATTCTAGTGTTGATGAGTAACGGTGTTTTCATTCATTTCTAGTCCTGATGATGCTCTCATCAGGCCTTAATATGACTCATGGTCATTATGGAGTCAGGAACAGCAACACTTCTGTATTAAATAAACAACACTGACCTACAGTAACTGTTGGAATTTCATTTACCCAATGTACATAAACCGAACCGTGACCCCCAAAACCGCAATACGTACCGAACCGTGCGTTTGGAGAACCGTTACACCTGTAGTGTCTGGTGTGTGTGCGTGTCTGTCTCCCTAGTGTGTGTCGTCTCGTCATATGGCATGTTCATCATGTTTGGCCCCATTTTAAAACGACGCCAGGGTTTATCGCGTGGTTAAACGACAGCACGCGCCGCCGTTAAGTGTTTATGGGCACGCATAATGACATGCAAGCGAGTCCGATACGCCGAAGCAATAAAATCACACACACATCGTGTCCTCCTTTTTTTACCTGCATTCAGGCCCTCCAGTGCTTCTGTTTCATCCACTATAAACGTCCAGTGCATTGACAGTCCGGGAGAAGCACTCTAGTGGTGCTGTGGTTTACGGAGAGAAGTTGTACTCCTGGGTCTGTTAGAAAAACAACTCAAACATTCCTGTGCCTGGAGTGAGAGCTTGATTGGTGGTGGTCTGTGTGTGAGGGAGAGTGTGTCTGTGTGTGTGTGTGTGCAAGCGATTTTGTGGTTGTGTGTGCGGCTGTTGGTATGTTTAAATGAGTGTGTGAGTGCGTGTTTGAGCCTGTGTGTGTGTTCAGGGTATTTTTCAGGTTTTCCGCTCCAGCTCCTTGTTTTATAATTCATTACAGGTAGAGAAGTAGTCCAGTTGATCCAGCCGTGGCTGTATGATTTGTTTCTGCATTAACCACGCTATTAATCACCCCGGCTTTGTGGCTGTTTAGATTAGGGCTTGATTAAAACGTGTAGATTCACAGAGGCATCAGAATTCGTAGACGTATCTTCAGTTATAAATGCATCCGACTCTAAAATCATCGCATGTCAACTAGGTCTATATCTCAAATGGAATATATCATCTGGGTAGGTGCATGAGACATCAACCAGACCTGGATTGAAACACTATTTTGAAAGCTTTCAAATACTTTCAGCGATTGCTTTAGCCTTGCATGGAGTGCCAGTCTGGCAGGGGATTGGAACTTTTGCGACTATTCTATTGGTTCCATTGCAACAGGCATGCTCAATCAAGCCCAGCTTAATGTATGTCAAATGATTTTCAAATGGTATTTCAATCCAGCATCGTCTTATTTATCCTCTAATTCTTCTTTGCCCCTCGTCCTTGATTCGATTCCTCCACCTCTCCCATTCAGTCTTTATAGAAGCTGTGTTCATCCGTTGCAGTATATTCCTTTAGAAGGCTAGGCCCTCCCCCATTTGTTCCTATTGCTTTAAAACCTCTTAAGGAGCAGCAAGGAGCGCTGGGGCGCTAGCGCCCCACTCCCGACACTACCCGGTGAAATGCAAAGCGCCAAATTCAAAATCCAAAAGTTGAATTATTAAACATTCAATATACAAGTGTTGCATAGTCATCAAAAGCTCTGCTTCTTGGCAATATCACAGCGTTGTCAGATTTCAAAAAGGCTTTACGGCGAAAGCACTACATTTGATTGTTTGAGGATAGCACCTCACATATTTTTCCCATTACCATAAATTCATAAGCAATCACTGTTCACACAAAACACATTTCACAGCGAAAACAAATAAATTACCTTTTGAAGAACTTCTGCTGAGGGCTTCCCAAGTGTCCAATGAAGACAATCCATGGTTCTTTTGTTAGAAAAAGTAATGTATTATATCCATAAATGTCCATTTGGTTGGCGCGTTATGATAAGAAAATACAGCGTCCATTGAAACGTGAAGAGAACTCGTTCAACCTATACCTATAAACTTGTCCAAGAACAATCAAACATCATTGATAATGTATCCTTAGGAACACTTTAATGTATATTTTGTATAATATTTCAACCGGAATATAAACTGTGCGATAAGAAAGGAAAAAACCACAGAGCGCGCAAGCCGGGAACGCGCATTCTCTTCTGTTTACTTCTGTGAGGCCACTTCCTAATTCGTCTTCTTCTGCCATCTAAAGCAACTAAATGGAATCAAAACACTGTCCAGAGACTGTTGACATCCAGTGGAAGCAATAGGTACTGAAATCATACTCCCTTATATGGGCATTTTCATAAGGGAGGGGTTCCAAATGAGGCAATGTGTCAAAATCACTTTTTCCAGGACAGAAATTCCTCGGGTTTTCGCCTGCCATATCCGTTCTGTTATACTCACAGACAATATTTTAACACTCTAAGAAACTTCAGAGTGTTTCCTATCCAATGGTACTAAATATGTGCATATCCTATTTTCTGGGCCTGATTGGGAGGCATTTTACTTTGGGCACGCCAGGCTCTCCAAAACCGTCACCTCGGGAGCTGCTCCTTAAGAAGTTAAAGTGATGACGGTTTAGGTGTAGAGCTTCAGTTCACTGTTCACTTTAGCCCAATCCTTGCAGCATGAGACCAAAACATTACCCCGTTCTTTTGATTTGTATTCACAGTTTAAGGTTACAAAAGGAAAACGGTACAATATCATCAAGTCCGAACTAAAATATTTTGCAACAGCACATTTTCTATTGGTGTATATATAGTATTTGAAACCCTGGCTGATCACTTGTTTCCTCCCGTTCTTTAATAACCTGTGTTTTTGCTAAGACACGGCTCGGCTGAGAATAGCCATGTTTTTTTCCGGCGATTCCCAGATGAATGTTGATACCCAACCTATTTTTACCTTGATGGTAGGGTACACTGCCCTCGGCCGCCATGGCAACCAGAGTTAGAAAGCACGACAAGGAAGAACCAGAGATGATTAGCCGCATCAAGTGTTGTATTGATGTAAGGGCACAGTGGTGTGAGACGAGGGCGAGTGTACCAATACGTACATGGAACGAAAAGGGCTGAAATACTGATCTTTAACTGCGTATAGGCCTAATTTGCTTCTGTTTTGATCCCATTTTGACTGCAGAAACACTTAACCCTAATTGCCCCTGTATGTGGCTCTGGATAAGATGGTCTTCTGAATGACTAATGTTTAAATGTAGTATTAAAGCCTTTGTGCCTGGTTTCATTTGAGAACCTGCACTGGTTTCTTTTAGCGGTCTTGGCGCCACTCGGCACCACCAGCACCATCGCTTTACTTCATCAGCGGGGTAATTGGGACTTGACACGGTGGTACTCTGCGGTGTTTCCAGACACGTCTGGTGCTCGGGAGGGCACGGTACGCCCGAAAGCCCCAGCTCCGAGCCGCCCGCGCTCTGCCCTCGCCTCACACAGCACGGCAGACTACATTAGTTTAACAAGTTATTTTTGCTCCCTCGAAATCCAGTGGGACGGTCGTGCAAGGAGTGCTGCCATCCCCAAATTGAGTTCACCCGCTGGGCATCCCTCGTCAGAATGTGCCCCTCCTCAGTCCCGAGTGGTCCTAAAGAGGGTTTTACATGACGGGTCAGAGGTTGTATCATACAGTCCACCAATGGTTGTTGTTGGGAATTGAACCGACCTTTCCCCACAGAACACTATTGTCATCGACCTAAGCATAAAAGGCGTACAACACTGAAATACAATAAGCTCAATCAATCAATCAATCAATCAGTGTCTGTTTAGTAAGTTGGCACACAGCCAGAGGAAGCCTCAACGTGCTCCACTTTAAGAGATGTATAAAATAATGATGTCCCTTTCTCTATCAAGATGGCTGAGATAGTTTTGATGTTTTATGAAGCGTGTCCAATATTCATATTCAAAGGGTTTCTTTTATCAGAGGGTGTGTCCGTATCAAATGGATGTCAGAGCATCAGTTAAGAGCTGTTTAATGTGTGACAGAGGTAGTTGGGGATTTTTGGACTTGCAGAAGTGGTGGAGGACGATACCCTACTACCCTCTTATTGTTAATGATTCTGTGCTACAATAAAACCTCTTTCAATACATTTTAATAACCAAGTTTCAGGGATTAGTCATAGAAATAGTTTTTCTACATTTAAGAATATAAAGTTCAACAGAGAATTAAATCAGACTGCATCTCAATTCGAACGTTCTCTTGATGCGTGAGGAGCACATTTGTTTTGAATCCCAGGTATTTTTAAAAATTTTTTTTATTCAATAGTGTCCAAGTGTTATTTGACCTCTTGACACCCACACACACGGCGATGAAAGGAAATCAAGAGAGGGGATGGATACAGTCAGTCAGTGTACAATCTCAGGCCATAGACTTTAGGTTGCTATTCACAAGATTAGTAGGAGTGCTGATATAGGATCAGCTCCATCTCATAGAATCCATTTCATTTGATTGGTTCTGAGTTTTAAAAGACTATCCTGTATCAGCGCTCCTACTATGAGCAGCTATGAATATGGGCCCTGAAGTGCTCTACACAAGCCTCAGGTGGTTAGACTGGACCGGAGTCCATTTCAGGTCGCTTCTCTTCCTTCTGTCCCTCAACACACTGACAGAGACGCCAGAAAGCCTGAGAAGTTTACTCGTGTCGGGTAATGAAGGTAAATCTGCAGAGAAGTGCTTTCTGCTCTCTCTATTTCCGTCTCTTTCTCTCTCCGTCTCTCTCGCTCTCTCTCTACTCTCCCCGTATTGAAATAGCTGTTTCGCTCGGTGACATAATCCAAAGCTAGATTTGGCTAACTTTATAAGTAGTGCTGTTCCTCTTTTCTATGCGCCGGGTCTCAGCCTCAGCAGAAAAAGTCCAATGAAAATGTTGCATTAATCCACTTATCAGGGGAGAGCACATTCGGATAATCCCAGCCCGCTCAAAGTGGCTCCTGTTCTGCTGTGCGAGTGTAGTACAGAGAATGCCATTTTAAAAAAAAATATTATAACGTGTGTGGGAATGTAAATTGAGACATCGTGGCGTTTGTGTCGACAGTTTGACTATAGTGGGAGCAGTCGGTGTGTGTGTGTGTGTGTGTGTATATATATATATAGCGATATGCACATGTGTGTGTGTATAGCGGTATGCACACGTGTTTGTTTGTGTGTGTTTCTCTTTATACATGCCTGCTCATTTCACAGGAGTCACTAGGTCCCCAGGTCTAGATCCCAGATGGGACTTTGTGTGGAGTTTGCAGTTCACCCCACTTCTCTAAATGATAGCGAGCTGCTTTTACTGTGGTGTTAACAACACCGGAGCATCTGAGCACATCAACACTGCTATGAAGTCATGTCTCTCCCTCTCTCCACCCGGGGCTTTAAGACGTGGAATTACAGCTGTGTGTTTGAGCAGAGCCGAGGCTCAGTTTTTAATCCATAAAATATGTATTACAGACTTTCCCCGCTGCACTTATCTCCAGGCTATTAAACTCAACCACTCACACTGTGGTTGGTGTGGGGAGCTCTGCAGCAAAACAGCCCTGTGTCTGACCAAGCATGCTTTTCACCTATTGTACACCTACACTCTGATATCTACCTACACTCTGATATCTACCTACACTCTGATATCTACACAGACGCACGCACACACACAGTTAAGCGAATCTCCGAGCCCCTGATCCCAGTTGGAACAAACACATTTCCTCCTCCTCATCAGATATCCCCCTCCAGTCCTCCTCTAGGGGTCTCTTCTAAATGACTTCCTCTATCTTGAGATCTGCACACTGGTCTGTGGAGAATCTGCTGGATCCTCTAATCTACCATCGCTTTGTCAAACCTTTTAATCTATCATCACTTTACTTAATGGGGTCAGACTCTCTCCCTCTCTGTCGTGCTCTGCTGAGAATCTGTTCTATTCCTTTTTCCGTCTCCTTCCTCCTTCTTCCTCTTCTGCTTTTGTCCTCCTTGTTTCCTCTAATCTTTCTCTACCTCTCTTTCTCTCCTTTCTTTCTCTCTCTCCTCCTCCTCTCCTTCATCTCTTCTTCTCCTTCCCCTCCCTCTCCTACACCTCCTCTCCTCTTTCTCTCCTCCTTCTCCTGCTTCTCCTCCCTCACGCTCTTCCTCCCCTCATCGAAAGTCATTATCCCTGCCCAGCGATGCAGAGCCATTACAAAAGATGTGTAGATTCGGGAGGAGACACGACACAAAGCACAAATGAACCAAAACCATCTTTTATGGGGGGAATAAATGCCTATATTTGTTGAGGCTCAGCACAAAAAGGCTCACAGCCGTGTTCCGCTGTGGAAAAATGAGGAGCCTCGGCAGGAAGTCTGCGCTAAATGTAATGTCTATTATGCCGATCAGATTGGGTTGTTATGCTTATTTTCTGTTGTGAAGTGTGTGTGAGTGTGTGCGTTTGTTTGCTAGCGGTAATATGACTAAGAGCATCTTATACCAATGTTATTGACAGTAATATGTTGGGTAGTCCAGGCAGTTTCTTATATTAAGTGGAAATTGAGCCTTTCCTCGTGTTCTGGTTGCAATAGGTGAACTTTCCACTCATTCTGTTAGGTCTACTTTAAAATGAAAATAGATGCAATGGCCTCTGAAGACTTATAGTAACTGTCACACACAATAACATTTAGGCTAGTTAGTAAATGCATCAGCCATTTTGTAGAATATAATATATTTTATTGTCACATACACTGGATAGAGGCAGTGAAATGTGTTGTTTTACACAGGGTCAGGCATAGTAGTACCGGGGCCCTGGAGCAAATTAGGGTTAAGTGCCAAATCGACACATTTTTCACCTTGTCTGCTCAGGTATTTGAACCAGCAACCTTTTGGTTACTGGCCAAACTCTCTAACCACTAGGCTACCAATGATCAACCCTACGATTGTGCTGTATTGTTGTACAAAACGCTACCTAGCCCCACATAGTCCTCAATTGTAGTACGACACCTTTTAGGCCCCTTTTACAGTTACACTGTAGCCCCAAACCCACTTGTAGCCAGGCCGTTCTAGCTTCTTCCTCTACCACGCTCTCACATCCCTATCTTACCACCCACCCTCGCCAGACGCCAACTTAGCAGAGAGCATGCTGGGACATCCATTTCCTATAATCCTGTCTACCCTCCATCACTGTGTCCTTGTCCAGCGAGGCCCTCAGATTAATGACAACGCCCCCCTAATCTCCTCTCCCATCTCTTTGTGACCCCAACATCTGGGACGGTTGGGACCCTCGCACCTCTCTCTCTCTAACGTTCTCGTTCTCTCTCTATCGGAATAGCTCTTTGTTTGCTCAACTGTATGATGGAGGAAAAATACAGGCCAGGAGATTCCCAGATTGTAGATTCCCTGTTGCTCCCATCCTGGGCTTAGGAAATGTCATTGCCTGTCCCCACCTATCCTATTCATCCCTGCTGCCCTGCGTCTGTTTGCTCTGTCGGCCAGGATGGGAGGAATGGGGGAAATGGTTGTTCCCTATCTAAACACTATTTTTCCTCCACCCGCTGTGTGCTGCTAGGCCGGGCCGTGTTTGATAGCAATCTGCCACCTCTTGGTTGTGTGGGCGCGTGCGTGTGAGTGTGTTTGTGAGTGTAGAGTTATAAACAGCCCCAGTGCTCCTCTGGGGAGATCTACAGTCCAGCCTGACATGATTCACACTGACTGGGGGTGACCTTGTAAACTAGCCCACACACACGTGCACGTACACACACACACACACACACACACACACACACACACACTCTTCTGGCTATTGTATTTTCATGACCAGTATTTCTAATTATTTGAATAATGTTGACTAGTCGATACTGTGATTTTATTACGATTTGATGTTCCAAACATATTGCTCACCATATGTCTGCTGCAGAGGAACAAGATAGAGTCATGAGAAAATAAGTTTTGAGCAGTCATGGAAATGTGCCGAAAAAAAATTGGCTTCCTATTTAAAAAGATGGAGAACAAGCTATGAAGGAAAAACACTAGCGTTTTGCAACTTTATCGATTGTGGTAAAACATAATTTCCTGTGACATGGCATTGACATCATTTCCTGTGACATGGCGTTTCAGGTGAACGTCACGGTGGACTACATCAGAGCTGCCACCAGCGCCTCAGAGACCAGCACCATCCCCGCCTTTGCAGAACGCACCTGTGCCACCGTCACCATCGGCGGCATGTGAGTGCACCTATCTGGACACCGACTTTTCCCCCTGCGCTGTCGACCTCTGCTGACCCCTAACATGTCTGTCTCACCCCGTCTGTCACCTTGCTTGTAGACAGGATGAGTAGTCCAGACGAGCGTTTGTCAATCCTGGCTCCGGAAACACCTATAGTAAGTGCAGAGCTTTGTTCTAGCCCAGTAGTAACACGGCAGAGTCAGCTCAAACTTACTGTATTTCAACCGTTGGAAAGTTGAATTGGGTGTGTTAGTACTGGACTGAAACAAACCTGCACAATATGCTATGATTGAAGGGGACTGATCTAGGCCATATATATCTATATTCCTTTGAATCAGTTGAAGTGGATATCTGTCTGTAGGCCACTGATGTAATGGAAAGGACAAGACAGTTCAAGGAGAAACAAAAGCTCTACAAAAGCCCAAGAGAACAGGTTAAATGTACACAGTACAGGCCTACTGCATTAAAGAGCAACCAACGTGGGCAAGCCACACAGTTCATTCACACCCCTTCACGTCAACATGTCGCCCGCCCGGCTACGTCCTCTGAGGATGTTTTCACTCATGTTCTGGAGCTGCGGAGCACCTCTTCTTTCATCTGCCAGCCCCCCTCATCACGCGGCACCGCTAGTTAGCAGCGACGCCGGGCCAGCGTAGGTCACCGCTCGCCCGGGGATCACCCAATTACCAGCCAGACGCACTGCGGTGCATTGTGGGTAACAGGTGGCCTGGCCGCCTTCAGGCTCTGAGGTGCTGTGTGTGCGTGTGCACGTCTTATGGCGCTCCATATTTCTCTCCACGTGACGAGCCAGACCCCTCTACCCGTTTAGCACAAGGCGAGGGAGAGAGGCACAGCAGGGGGGCTAGCGGGAGATAGCTAGTGCCAGCAGGCTAGCAGGCTACGTCCTAGATACCACTACCATTGAGATTGTTAGTATTGGAGTGAGGACTGGTGGAGAGGGTTGTGGAAAAGGCCTGTTTGACCTTACCCTGCTTTTAGGCTCATTTAAGGCTGTCTGATTTCCCAAGGACACGTCAACCTCATTTCCTCATACTTTATAAATGCATCCAGTCAGGCAGGCTAGGTCATTCAGTAAATAGGAGTTTGCTCTTTATACTGACTTGCCTTTATAAATAAAGGTATAATTCAACACAATCCTTGGAACAAGCACTAGTCTGACAACCTGGATGGGTCAAAGTGAAAGATCCACCATGTTGTTTTCACCCATCCCAGTCAGAAAACAATGTGCTTTTTAAACCTTTTTTAAAAGTGTCTAATTTGAAGGCATTTTGCAACACTTAGTCCAACATTTCTGCAGTGTTAGCTGATCTGCCTCCACAGTTCCATTCAGAAGATGTGAAAACCATTAAAGCCACTGTCATGATGTGATGCTCAATTTGTCTCAATTTAGAAAAGACCAAGAAATTAAACAAAGTGAGGACGGGGAAATTACTTTTACTGTTTTTTTCTCATGTATTTTTGACTCCACATCTCAATTGAAGGCAGTTTACTAGACTCTTTATTCTCTCTGCCTGTCTCTCTGCCTGCCTGCCTGCCTGCCTGTCTCTCTGCCTGCCTGCCTGCCTGTCTCTCTGCCTGCCTGCCTGTCTCTGCCTGCCTGCCTGCCTGCCTGTTTCTCTCTGCCTGCCTGCCTGTTTCTGCCTGCCTGCCTGTATATTAATCTGAACAAAAAAAACGAATAAAAACATTTCACCACAACGAGGAGCTACCAAACTTTCTCAATTACGGTCTTGGCATGCCGACAGGCTAACAAAACATTTTGGAAAGATAAGCATGCAGCGAGTGCACTAGCTGTTACATGGGCGCCCAAGGGCTCTGAGCTAACTGCAGAAGCACTTCCATCGATGTTTTACTTCTATTTTACTTCTGTGGCTGTGAAATAACAATGCAGCCTCTGGTTGCTGTGGTTCGAAGGTCTCTCTCACCTCGCCATGTTGCCGGGACCTTGACTTAGTTAGTTAGTTAGTTGGTTAGTTAGTTAGTCATTGTCTTTCACATTTTCCTTAAGCTTTCTTCTGTTGTTCTTCAGTGTTTCTTCTGGGCTTGACCCCGCACCCTTTTTGGTGTACTGATGGGCCGTGTTGCAGCCTTGAAGCTTTCTACTGTATGTAATATCTGGGTTGGTAAATAAACACTGGTTAAAATCCCTTCTCTTTCTCTCTGTCGGTCTTCCTCTCTCTGTTTCTCTCCCTCCCTCCACAGTAACATAGCCGAGGCGTTGGTCAGTAAAGGTTTCGCCACGGTCATCCGCTACAGACAGGATGACGACCAGCGCTCATCCCACTACGACGAGCTACTGGCTGCAGAGGCACGGTAAGCACGGTGCCCCAAAATGGTTTCTACTGCTGAAGATTGACTACACCTCCCTTTAAATTGAAATGCTTTATGTCACGCTCATGCAACAACAGAAGTGTATTCCCCCTAGGGATACAATACGAATATGTGTGTGCTGCATCATGGTCAGAGGTGGCCATTTTTCACGGTGTCTTAAATCAGCGCCTCCTACAAGGCCTGCGGTGTATTCATTACTCTAATTCTGTTGCAAAACGTTTCTTAGACGAAAGCAAATCAAACGAAACGGGGAAGGACCTACCTGAATTTGTCCAGTATAAACTCTCGTTTAGACTAGTGATTACACCCCTGCTCTGCTCTAAATTTCTCAAAGTATTGGCCCCTGAGTGACACACACACACACACACACACACACACACACACACACACTAAATCAGGTCTTGTCTTTACACAGGCTCTGTGAATATAATTATGTGTATGTGCTTTAATACAGCGCTAAATATGTAGATCTTTGGGTTAGCAGCTCCTCAAACTCCTTCTCTTCCTTTCCTCATTCTCCCTCATCTCTTACACACACACACACAGTAGTAGTGAAACACACATCACTGACCCGCATATGACACTGACTGCCACAATTTCCATCATCTTCATCTGTAACACTCAAGCCCTTTCCAGTAGGAATCTGAACAGGTGGTCATCACACCAGCGTCCGGGTCAGACTGGAAATGCACTCACTCGTCCCCCCCCAACCATTACAGTTTCCATTTTAAAGGTATAGATTACACGTGAAGTCCCCCTGCCGCTGATCCTCGTGGTGGAGCCGGGGAGCTTGGAAACTGTATCCCCCCTCTGAGCCGGAATGGCTCTCTGAGTGTTTATTACCCACATCTCCATTTCTCCTCTGCGGCTCAAAGACCTTGATGGTTTCTCCTTTACTCGCTGGATGATGGGATGAACCATAATGGTGGCCACTCTGTCTCACTCTCTCCCTCTGATTGATCACAGGGCAATCAAGAACGGGAAAGGGCTGCATAGCAAGAAGGAGGTCCCCATCCACAGAGTGGCTGATATCTCTGGGGTAAGATGGATTAGTGTGAGAGTGTGGGTGGGAGAGAGAGAAATGTGTGTGGGACTTTGAGGAATAATTGTGTGTGTGTTTACTGTTATGTGACTAGGCTTATATGTTGTGTGTTTTTCCCCCTGCAGTGTGTGTGTGTGTGTGCAATGTTCATGCACGTTCTTGGGACAACATTCTTGATAATATAATTGCCAAACCTTGACCCACCAGTCTCAATGCCCTCCAGTCTCTCCCAAGCCACTCCCCAGGACAAACCTTGTCATCTGACCTATAGATGAATCACTCTAAGTAATATCCATAATACCAGTCGCCCACCCGTATTATAGCAATAAAGGCCCATCTAAATATAGTTCCCTCTGCGTTAATACAGTCATCTAGGAAGTTGTTTACGTGGTCCAGGGACAGCAGACAGCGTCTCTGCTTATGAAAATTGATTGGGCTGCTCACTAAATGAAGATTAGATTTTACTCCGCGCCCATAAATTATGTTAACGGGATGATGAGATGTAATGAGATGCGCGTACGCACCCACACTCTCTCCATGGACACGTGTGTTAAAGCACATAAAGGAATGACGGCTGGGGACACACACTCCCTCCCTCTCTTTCTGTCCACCTTAAGTCTTTGTTTTACGAGAAGGCTTGTCCGCGCTTTAATGGACTGGGCAGTCAGTCTAGGACGTGGGGTATTGTTTAACGCCCGCATAGACACACACACACGCTGTACTCCAGTGTAATGAGGTGTGTGTGTGTGTGTGTGTGCACACGTATCTTTCTCTGTCTGTACCTGTGTGTGTGTTGATCTTGCCCAGTCCCCCCTCTAAAGACGCTCCATCTCTCTAAGCAGCCCTCTGTGTTTTTCACTGCAGCGATATTAGAGGGTGATATGACACATTTACATGTCAGCTTGTTTCCCCATCACTCTGAAGACTGACAGCCGTCCAGGAATAGATCCTTGATACCATGCCAATCTGTTGATGACTTCTGCCAGTCAGGGAGAACAAGCGCGTGTGTGTGTGTCTTCCTCCATCTTAAAGTACTGCTCCCTCTTGGCTGGAGAGCTGGGCTGTGGAGGCTGTGGTGGCCGGGCCAGGCTAATGTAATGAGCATTCTAATAAAAAATACAAAAATTACAGCTAACAGCCCACCACTGCCCCCCTCAGCTCTCCACCTGTGTCACACACACACACACACACACACACACACACACACACACACACACACAGGGATATTACCGAGATGGATAATGTAGATGGACTGGGTTATATTGGGAACAATACAGTGGGGATATATAATGGAGTACAGTGGGATGTGTGTATGTACAGTATGTGTGTATATATACAGTACTTACAAAGGTGCTGAGTCGATATGGCACTGGGACACTTCTCTCTCAGTTTCTCTCTCTCTTCGCCCCCCCAACACACAGGTACAGGTTACATAAACACAGTCCCTCCTGCCCCCCAGCCCAGATAGTATGTGTGTGTTCACCTGTTTCCCTATTCCCATTGCCCACCTTTCTCCATCCTACGAGTTCATCTGAACGGAGAAATAATGTGTAGTTTAGGGCACTAACTTTAATCACCACAACCATGTTCTTTGCACCCTGCAATCCTGAGCTACCTGGCGCTTTATGGAATAGTTCCACCTTGTCAGCAACGTATTTCCTCATCCTCCTCACCCAGTACATCTATCTGTTTTGCTAGAACACATCTCTCTTCCTCTACACACACACACACACACCCCACCCCACTACATCTAAATCATGAGAGAGGGCTAGTGAGTCACTGCCTGGTTTGTTGTGGCTGCATTGGGCTGCCTGCCTTGGCCTGCCTGCCTAGCTGTGTATTTATTAATATAACTCTCTCTCTCTCTCTCTCTCTCTCTGCCATTGATTCATCAGCCTGTCTGAATAGGCAATGATTTAGCCACGCTTGTAATTCTGGCCTTGTCGTACCCATCAAGCCAGTGACTCACCAGAAAGGGAGAGAGAGAGAGAGAGAGATGAGGCCTAGCAATGTCATGGTGAAATCATCGGTCCGTTCACCCTTACCGAAAAACCCCACGCTTTGAATTTCAACCTAATTTACTCGTCTGCATATGAAGTGGATGGACTAAGACTGAGGTGTACGATCCACTAACACACCATCCAATTGACATGGAGATCTGCATTCACAGGGCGAAGCTGCTGCTCTGCACATGTTTGAGGTGCACATCTTTATTTGTTTGTCAGTTCCTTCTGCTCACTTCTCGCTCTCTCTCGTTCTCTCTTTCTTTCTTCTCCAGGAGACACAGAAGGCCAAGCAGTTCCTGCCGTTCCTGCAGAGAGCGGGCCGCTCCGAGGCGGTGGTAGAATACGTGTTCAGTGGCTCCCGGCTCAAACTCTACATGCCCAAAGAGACCTGCCTCATCACCTTCCTCCTCGCGGGTAAGTAGTCCATCCGCAACTTCCTGCTTTAGCAAGCTACATCCTGGTTTAGGTAACTTTCTTCCACCGTCCTTCCAGTTACACACAAATCAAATGTATACGTCACGTACACAGTTTACAGCGGGTATAAAAGGTGCTGCGAAATGCTTGTGCTAGGAGCCAACAGGGCGTCGTGTCTTTCAGCGCCACCTTGTTGGCTACCTCAGAGATTGGAGCGGCGCCTGGCTGGACTATTAGTTATCAGTCTTAACTCTGTAACCAACATTTTGTTTTTGTTTACTTCCAGTTGAATAAAAACACTCTTAGGTGTCCTGTGTATCTTGTCTCCTAAACTCTACTTAGTGAGTGAGTGGTTCAGATGGCTGGCTGTTAGTCAGTTTAGCATGAAGGTCCAACATGAGCTGTCCAGGGTCTGCTGTCCAGGGTCTGCTCACTAGGTGTGATATCCCCTCCACAGCTCTGTTCTGATCTCTCTGGGCTTCACATAGGCCAGTAGGGGTGTGTGTGTACAGTACGTGAGGAGAGGTATATATGTGTGCCAGACATATCAAGCCAGGTGGTGCGTCGCGGCCCCAGCTCAGAGGTCACGGTGTCTGATAGCAGAGCTAGCGGAGCTTCCAGCTGTTAGCAGTCATTCACTACGAAGGTCGACAGGGGTCCGGTGAAACCAAGCCAGCCGGCCCCTGGCACCATTGGGATGGCGTGTAGCTGATGTGACCTTTCACCTCATGCTGGCGTTGACCCCCCCCAATCCCTGCCAGCGACCTCCCCACTCTGCCTCATCTGCCATTTTGTTCCAAGCCAGGTGAATGAACGCAAAACTGATTGCAAATCAGTGTCAAGGGCAGGGCTCTCCAACCCTGTTCCTGGAGAGCTACCGTCCTCTAGGTTTTTGCTCCAACCCTAATCTAGTGCCCCTGGTTCTAGTTTATAGTTGCTTGCTAAGATGAATCAGGTCAGTTACAACTGGGATTGGATTGAAAACCTACTGGACGGTAGCTCTCCAGGAACAGGGTTGTAGAGCCCTGGTCTAGGGAGCAGTTGGGGCATGAGGTGACCGTTTTGTGGGAAACAAGCAGAGTGACAGTTGCAGGAGAAATATAGGCTACAATGTACTGTAGATTGGTTATGGTTGCATTTATGCTTTCTATCTGGCAGCTCAGCTTTCTATCTGGCAGCTCAGCTTTTTATCTGGCAGCTCAGCTTTTTATCTGGCAGCTCAGCTTTTTATCTGGCAGCTCAGGTTGATTTGTGCAGATAATTTAGATCAGAATCAGTGGATGGCAGGAATGCTTGTGTGTTTTAGATTAGATGAGACTCCATTTACTCGACTAGCCGTAATAGAAGCATTACATCTAATCCAGGCATCTATCTATCGGCCTCTATTTCAGCTCTGTCATTGACCAAATAAAAGAAGAACCCACTTCATTCATTTCCCAACAGGACACCGCCGTATATTCATGATAGCATCATCCCCGGTTTAATTGTGCATGTCTTCCATTGTAAATGTTTTAATTAATTTGGTAATTTGTTTCTAAATGTCTTTCCCCTTTGTTGTTGGTTTTTGTAATTAATTCTTTTCTCCACCAGGCATTTTAACTTGACCCGCTCTCTCCACCAAGCCACCTAGGCCTTTATTAAGACTGGTTGGAAATCTGACATTATAACTTGACGCACGCTCACACGCATACACACGCACGCACACACTTGCGTGCTTGTGTTTTCTGTCATTGGAAATGATGTTATTCAATCAGTGGTTATTACCATGTGACTATAAGCACATTATGGCACCGAGCCTGGGTTTATTTGAGTAAGGTCGTTCCCCGGTAAAAAGGTTTTCTGCTAGGAAATGACAGTTCATGTTGTCTTTAATAAACACATTAAGGCCGGATTAACGCTGATTGATACAAACGATCCTGCTCCCTTTTTTAATAAGAGGTGCTTCTGTTATGATTAGCCACCACGCCGCATCCTGACCACCCTCACCTTTCCCGGAAGGTGTGGCTGTGTGTCTAATAATTTTTTCATTTATTTGTGTGTGTGTGTGGTCATGACTTTGCCTTTGATTCCGTGTTACGTCTCTGTCTGTGTGTGTCCTGTGTGTTGTGTATTGTCCATTGTATGTGTGTTGCCCAGAGTTCATGTGCACCTCTGTGGTTCTTATTGAGGCATTGGAGAGCCTCCTTGGTCTTTGTGACCTGCTATATGGGACTGTTGGCATAACATAACTACCCCCTGTTATCTCTCACACTACATACCCTTATCTACTACCACTACCATCTTCATGTCCTCTCAATGTGTCAAAGTTATCTCTCCATGTTTTATACACCTATCTCCCTCTGTAACCCTGTGTGAAATGGCATAAGGGCTGCATCCCAAATGGAACCCTATTCCCTACTTAGTGCACTACTTTTGACCAGGGCCCTGATTTAAAAGTAGTGCACTACACTGCTTTCAGAAAGTATTCATACCCCTTGACTTATTCCACATTTTGTTATTATAGCCTGAATTCAAAATTGATTTAATAGATTTTTTTCCTCTCAACCATCTACACACAATACCCCATAATGACAAAGTGAAAATATATTTTTTAAATTTATTGAAAATTATATACTAAAATATCCACACCACTGAGTCAATACTTTGTAGATGCACCTTTGACAGCGATTACAGCTGTGAGTCTTTCTGGGTAAGTCTCTAAGATCTTTCCACACCTGGATTGTGCAACATTTGCCCGTTTTATTCTTGAAAAAATTATTCAAGCTCTGTCAAATTGGTTGTTGATTATTTCTAGATTTTCAAAACTGTATCTCGGCCACTCGGGAACATTCACTATCTTCTTGGTAAGCAACTTCAGTGTAGATTTGACCTTGTGTTTTAGCTTATTGTCCTGCTGAAAGGGGAATTAATATCCCAGTGTCTGGTGAAAAGCAGACTGGACCAGGTTTTCCTTCTTTTTTATAAAAAAAACCTCCCCAGTCTTTAACGATTACAAGCATACCCATAACATGATGCAGCCAACACGTTGCTTAAAAATATGGAGAATGGTACTCAGTCATGTGTTGTGTTGGATTTGCCCCAAACATACCACTTTGTATTCAGGACAAAAAGTTAATTGCTTTGCCACATTTTTTGCAATATTACTTTAGTGCCTTGTGGCAAACATGATGCATGTTTTGGAATCTTTTTTATGCTGTACAGGCTTCCTTTTCACTCTGCCAATAACGTTAGCATTGTAACTACAATGTTGTTGTTGAGCCATCCTCTATGGCGACTGAGTTAGGAAGGACGCCTGTATCTTTGTTGTGACTGGTTGTATTGACACACCATCCAAAGTGTGATTAATAACTTCACTTTGCTCAAAGGGATATTCAATGTCTGTTTTTTTTTTTATCTACCAATGGTTGCCCTTTGAGGCATTGGAGAGCCTCCTTGGTCTTTGTGATGGAATCTGTGTTTGGAATTCACTGCCCGACTGAGGGACCTTACAGATAATTGTATGTGTGGGGTACAGAGCTGATGTAGTCATTCAAACATTGTGTTAAGTCAGTTAAGAACAAATTCTTATTTAAACACTATTATTGCACCCAGAGCCCATACAACTTATGTGACTGAAGAACATTTCTATTTTATTTAAGCATAATTCCAATTTGATATTGTGGGTTATTGTGTGTAGGCCAGTGACACAAAATCTCAGTTTAATCCGTTTTAAATTCCAGCTGTAACACAACAAAATGTGGAGAAAGTCAAGGGGTGTGAATACTTTCTAAAGGCACTGTATAAGAGCTTAAAGATGCAATCCTGGATCTTAAGCCCTTACAAATCCGCAAAACAAATGTTCATATTGGATTTTGTAACATATTGGATTTTGTAACATATTTGTAACATATCCTACAAAATTGTAGGTCTTAACCTACCACACGAAATAGAAATAGATGACGCAGTACACAATTCTGCACCATTTTCAGGGCATCTTTTTGACTCGTGAGCACTACTTACTTTAATTTGACCTATATTATCACAACGAAATCCTGCAGCAACAGGAATTTAATATTTAGTCCATAATGTTGGTTGATTGGTGGTTAGGCTTTTAGCAGGCCAAAAGTAGGCTACATGACAATTGCAATAATGTAAAGATAACCGTGTGTTTGTGAAGGTTTTTAGTGAATTTCAAGACATTTCAGCTTTTTATTTTTAATTAATTTGTAAACATTTCAAAAAACACAATTCCACTTTGACATTCTGGGCTGTGTGTGTAGGCCAGTGACAATCAACAAAATGTGGAAAAAGTGAAAACTTTCGGAAGGGAATAGGAAGCCATTTTGATCTGTTGCATGTTAAACACCAGAAGCCCTTCACCCTCAAGTCCCCTTCATATAGGCTACTCACAATCACATAATACGTATTGGAAGTTTCCACATCTCTAGAACATATGGATGGGATCGTCGACGCATCCGTGTAATGCCCAATCTGTTTTTAATGTCAGGCAGGAATTCAACTGGATTGGAAGCAGGCTCTCCAGAGATTGTGTGCGTGCGTGTCTATTTGAGTCAGATTCCCTGGGCGCCATACTAAATGGACATAAATCCCTTAAGACAGAAGTGTAGTTTCTCTTGAGGTCTGCTTATTGTGGAAGTCTGATGCTTTACCTGTTGACACCAAAGAGCCCTGCTCTCGGTCTCTCTCTGTCTTTCTGTCTCTCTCTGTCTTTCTGTCTGTCTTGGTGTTTCTCAATATGCATACTAGCGTGCTCCACACTCTCATCCTCCGAGTGCATTCTCCGACCACATTCTCTTGAGTACGTTCTTGTGAGAATGTGGAGAAAGCATAAAACATTACATTTGAGAAGCACTCACACTCCCCTCTACTGTATTACCTCGCCCTTCACCTCCCCATTCACTGAACCTTCTTCCAGCCAGGACAATGGCAACAATAGAGATGAAACAAGATGTACACAAAGCAAACGTTTTAATTCATAATTATCAACTAGATATGTGAATAGTAATAATCTAGCTAGCCATCTAGTTAAACAGGCAAAAATGACCTAAACGAATGTTATGCAATGCAACATAAATGTGCATTTTCCATGGATAACTACCAATTCTTTGTGGCTAGCTAACAAGCCCTATTGATTTACTATGGACTTACTCATTCACTGAACCGTCTTCCAGACAGGATAACAATGGCAATCGAGACAAAACAACAAAGCAACCGTTTTACTTCATAACAATCACCTAGCTATATGTGACTACAGGAAGAGGGCCGAACAGACCCCCATTAACATTGACGGGGCTGTAGTGGAGCGGGTCGAGAGTTTCAAGTTCCTTGGTGTCCACCTCACCAACGAACTATCATGGTCCAAACACACCTAGACAGTCGTGAAGAAGGCACGACAACACCTTTTCCCCCTCAGGAGACTGAAAAGATTTGGCTTGGGCCCCCAGATCCTCAACGTTCTACAGCTGCACCATCGAGAGCATCCTGACAGGTTGCATCACCGCCTGGTATGGCAACTGCTCGGCATCTGACCGTAAGGAGCTACAGAGGGTAATGCGTACGGCCCAGTACATCACTGGAGCCAAGCTTACTGCCATCCAGGACCGAAAAGCCTAAAAGGCTCCTTAACAGCTTCTACCTCCAAGCCGTAAGACTGCTGAACAATTAATCAAATGACCTGCTGAACAATTAATCAAATGACCACCGGAGTATTTACATTTACCCCCCCCATTAACCAACAATGCAGTTCAAGAAATAGAGTTAAGAAAATATTTAAGAAATAACCTAAAGTAGAAAATAAAAGCAATAAATAACGAGGGGGGCCTCGTTATTTATTGCTTTTATTTTCTACTTTAGGTTATTTCGTAAATATTTTCTTAACTCTATTTCTTGAACTGCATTGTTGGTTAACGGTAAGTTCTACACCTGTGGTATTTGCGCATGTGACAAATACAATTTGCTTTGATTTTAGTTTAACATGAAAAAACGAATTAATATTATAAAAGAGATTTCAATTCTTCGTGGGTAGCTTGCTAACAATTCTTCATGGCTATCTGGCTAGCTAACAGTATTAGTAGCTAGCCCAATTGACTTATTATGGACTTGCACTCTACGGTATGCAGGCAGATAAACATGCCAAAATGAACACAGCGTGTATTTATTAACGTATCAAGATCAAATATTGTAGTCAGGCAACATATGAGATGTGAATAGGCAACATCTCATTCCCAAGTCGCAGTGTATTTTCTCTGACATAATTGCCTCCATTGATTTCAAGAAATTGTGCGTAATTTCTTTACGTGGTTGCGTCATATTTCTTTGCGTACTTTCCATCGAAGCTTGCGTCGATGCATGCTTTTAAAATATGTACAAACGGAGTGCGCATTCGAGAAGTGCCCTCCGTGCTCCGTTTCACATACTCCAATTTGCGTGCTCTGAGCATGGCAGTATGCATTTTGAGAAACACACTCTCTCTCTCTCTGTCACAATGTGTTTGTGTGTCTCTCTCTCTGTGTGTGTGTCTGACATACTGTGGCTGTTGCAGTGACCTTATTACCGTCACACCGGCAGTCATGATGAGTCATGACCACAGTCAAATTCCACGCGACCGTTGAGTCACGGTAATCTCCTCTTATGCATTCTGGACGCTAATGGCTTGGTACTCAGCGCTCTATTGTCAATGGAAAATCACATCAAACACTTATCATCAAAACAGTATCATGCTTTTAAAACTCACCTCACTGTGATGATCAATTCAAAGCAGTTCAACAGGTCAAAACTGAGGGGAAAACATGGTCGTTCTGGATGTTGTTTCAAAGCCTAACAACGAAATGGTGAGTATTCATTCAAATAACCATATGCATATTAGAACTTATGCATACGCATAGGACAGTTTATGCCCCCCCCTCCAAAAAAACCCGCAATAACAAATAATTATTGTGCCGCTAATGCATATTATGCACCGCAGAAAAACATAAAAAAACAACATAGATTTAAGATGTCTTCGGTACTTAATTGGTCTAGCCTTTTGCGTGTGGACTTAATAATAATTATTATTATAATAATAATAATAATAATATTATGCATACTGGATGGACTGGTTACCTTATGCTATGCTCCAAACGTTCTATCCATGAGTCTGGGAGAGAACATAAAGGCCTAAGTGAGGCTGTTGGTTTGTTGATTGTGCACTATAGTCTAGTTATAGGGCATTTTTTTCTATTTTCACAATTAATAGGCTGACGCTAACTTTAGCTACAGAATATCTCACCACCGTGCGTTTTTATCTCCTTCGTTCATTTCTCCAGCGTGCAGAGAGAGGGGCTTTGAACAGTTTAATGAAATATGTTTTGTTGTGAAAACAAGTTACTATTGATGTTTCCAAAATGAAACTCTGGGTAGCTGCAGGAACAGGGTTGGAGAAGCCATGTTACAGCGTTTAGGCCAAATATCACCTGTCGCTCAGCAAGAGGCTGCATCAGCAAGAGGCTGCATCAGCAAGAGGCTGCATCAGCAAGAGGCTGCATCAGCAAGAGGCTGCATCAGCAAGAGGCTGCATGCTCCTCAGTGGTTGATGTGAAATAAGTGTTCCTATAAGCTCATATGCAACCCTCTGTGAAAGCAGACTTTTGAAGGTTGCCACTAAAGAGGAGGATCCCAGGTGCTACAATATTTATTTCTCAGTTGCTTATATTAAGCACACACTTCACTATGAAACCAGAGTAGCCTACCCGGAATGATTGAAAGGAAAGCGGCTCCATTCGTTGTTCGAGTACATACGGATGACATCTTTTTTTCCCCCTGTCCCTGCCCATTTTGATAATGGCCCATTCTAAATCTAAACAAATTGTAAATATTAGTAATGATTTTATTGAGAATAGTCTGATGGGTGAAATATGATCACTTGATTAGAGAACAGCGTGTGCAGCCTGAGGCAAGGAACAGAGCGACTTTTCTTTGCATCTTTCTCAAACAATTTTAGGTTGGGTTTCTGTATAAGCACTTTGTGACAACTGCTGATGTAAAAAGGGCTTTATAAATATATTTGATTTGATGGATGAGCCTCAACACACACACTCACACACACACTTTTAAAGAAATTTAACTAGGCAAGTCAGTTAAGAACAAATTCTTATTTACAATGACGTCCTACCCCGGCCAAACCCGGAGACCGCTGGGCCAATTGTGCGCCGCCCTATGGGACTCCCAATCATGGCCGGATGTGATACAGCCTGGATTCGTACTAGGGACTGTTGTGACGCCTCTTGCACTGAGAGGCAGTGCCTTGGACCGCTGTTCCACACCCTTTGTGGATGTATTTTTATTCACCAAGAATAAGGACCACGTCCCTCTTCTCTAGCTGGGGGAGAATAGAGCTGGTTTCTAAAATACATGTTCTATACAGGCATGTCTTCTATACAGGCATGTCTATAAGCTGCATCCCAGTTGTCAAAAAAAAGAATGTTTAGCTCAAACCCTTTAGTGTGTGCACTTTACTGTGTTTATACTTGTGATATCACTGTTTCAACAGTAAAAACAATCTGGTATTCAACATCATTTATTAATGTATATAATGCCTATAATCATTAATTCAAAAGTCCAAAAATGGATGTACCAATCCCAGTATGCTTCTTTAAGGGCTCTGTTTGCATAGACTGTGTAGACCACTTTAAAGAGCTCTGACATGCAGAGAGTCATGCCTTGCAGGTAGGCCTATTTCTCTGCTAGGTGCTATTGGGTCTGCATTGTTTTGCTCTCTCTCTGTCTGTCCCCTACCGTCTCTCCTCAGGTTAACCACCTTTCTCTCTGAACCACGTACGCTTGTGAGCAGAGTTCCCCTTTTGATTTATTTTAAAGGGAGGCTGGAGGGAGACTTCTGTTTTTCTCTCCCTTCACTCCTCCTGTCTACTCCATGGAGGCACCTCAAAGCCTCACTCTCCCTCCCCTTTCCTACTTGCTTTCCTTCCTTCCGGAGTTTTCTGGGGAGTGCTCCTGATCCCTAAAAGAACCAAGAGGAGAGGGAGTGAGCCTCTCAAAAGAGAGGGAGCGAAGGAGTGCGAAGGAAGGGAGGGGGAAAGCGAGAGAGAGAAGCCCCACTTCAGAGTGGGCCGGAGGGGTGCTCTGGGGAAGAAAGGATGTTCCTCTCCACTCCTCTTCTCTCATCCACATGCAACTTTCATGAGATGGAGTGTGTTTCCTCTTTTGGAGAGAGGGAGAGGAAAAATGAAAAGAACAGAAGGCCTAGAAGTGTGTTGTGTTCAGTAGGACGAAAGGAGACAACGGGGATAGTCCCTCATGGAAGGAAGTTTCTCAGTGGCCACGCCCTTCTGGTGGGGTATGAATGTAAAAATCCCTCAATCTGCTGTTGGCGCCTATACAAATTAGCCCCAAGGTTGCCTTAAGTCTTTTTCATAATCTTAAATTAAATACCGTGATGGTTTTCTCATTAGCTGGGAATGTTGTTTGAAATGACCTATACACCATACTTTGGTGATATCGTTATCGACCTACTGCATACCCCTTAAATATATACATTTTAGTGAACGGGGTTTGCTATTAGCATTCTAACACTCATTAAGAATGACTGGTAGAATCGCTAGCATAGCTTGCCGTCGATAGCATTCACTGGTTGAAGTTGAAGTAACTTTTGAGTGTAATGGAGTTGACTGGTGACTGACACGAATCAGGCTTTCTGTTATGAAAATGTGGCACCTGACATTTGACAGGCAGCATTTTAATTTACCGGACATTTGAGAAATTTACCGGAACCATATGCATTGGGTGTGTAATGTGATTAGGGCCTCCACCACGGTGCTCAGAATGACAGAAATCGCATTTAAATCATGGTAACAGAACATGCAAGATGAGGATGCAATGAGTAGGCTAATTGGGAGTAGGCTAATTGGGATATATCATTTTGGCAATTTAATTCCTAGCCTTATGGACACGCTGCCAATGAGCCTATTTCAATCTACTATCCCCCATAGTAGTAAAGTTGACCAATTAATAGCCCAAACAGACTCTGGGACAGTTGTGGGACAATGCTAGCTCTGCTAGCTCCATGCCATATCAGCCTCCTAGCTCCTAGTTTCATGCCATACCAGCCTCCCAGCTCCTAGCTCCATGCCATACCAGCCTACCAGCTCCTAGCTCCATGCCATACCAGGCTCCTAGCTCCATGCCATATCAGCCTCCTAGCTCCATGCCATACCAGGCTCCTAGCTCCATGCCATACCAGCCTCCTAGCTTCATGCCATACCAGCCTCCTAGCTCCATGCCATACCAGCCTCCTAGCTTCATGCCATACCAGCCTCCTAGCTCCATAACATACCAGCCTCCTTGCTCCATGCCATACCAACCTCCCAGCTACGTGCCATGCCAGCCTCCCAGCTCCTAGCTCAATGCCATATATCACCCTCTAAGCTCCATGCCATATCAGCCTCCCAGCTCCTAGTTTCATGCCATACCAGCCTCCCAGCTCCTAGCTCCATGCCATATACCACCCTCCTAGCTTCGTGCCATACCAGCCTCCTAGCTCCGTGCCATACCTGCCTCCCAGATCTTAGCTCCATGCCATACCAGCCTCCTAGTTCCGTGCCATACAGCCTCCTAGTTCCGTGCCATATCAGCCTCCCAGCTCCGTGCCATACCTGCCTTCTAGCTCCTAGCTTCGTGCCATATCAGCCTCCTAGCTCCATGACATATCAGCCTCCTAGCTCCGTGCCATACCAGCCTCCTAGTTCCGTGCCATACCAGCCTCCTAGTTCCGTGCCATACCAGCCTCCTAGTTCCGTGCCATATCAGCCTCACCCGCTGTGCCTCACACACCCATTCCTCAGGAGGGAACAAAGGAGAGGGTGCAGAGAGAGGGAAGGAAGGAGAGAAGCAGGGGGAAATACAGAGACCAGGAGAGTTGGAGAGAGGAAAATTGGATTCGCCGACTAACTACAAGTACAATGAATTCAATTCCTGAGTGAAATTAAGTAGCAATGGGAAGAAATTGACACAAGCTTTGACCTGCCGCCCACATGTGTTTTTATAGTCAATTCATTAAATGGAGCTTTTGATGAAAATGATGTATTTTATGGCTGTTGAACGGTAGGCTATATATATATATATATATATATATATATATATATATATATATATATATATATATATATATATATATATATATATATATTTTTTGCAATCAGTTTTTGTTTCCTTTCACGATATAACAATGCAATTGAATTACATTTAGCACTAAACAATAACTTGGCAGACGTTAATATACAGTACCAATCAAATGCCCGGACACACCCAGCCACTTATTTGAATGGGTAGGTGTGTCCAAACCCCCGACCGGCACCACACATACAGTAAACAAGATAGAAAAGGAAACAACCTTGGAGTTTGAACCCACCTAACAACTATTATAGGGAAAGAAAAAAATGAAATAAACAAAACACAAAAGGCCGTATCCCTACCAGTCGTTATGTATGTCTGTAGTCTATCAGGCCTTTACAGATTGTTTTCTCTTTCTGTCTCTGAGAGAAAATATCCCCAGAGTTATCAAGTTTACTGTTCATTTTATAAAATGAATCTTTAATATGAAGCTGTTTCTGCCAAGGCTTTGTACCATTCCTTATATGAGGGAGGGTCCTTCTTCCTCCAGCTTCTCAATTATGACTCGTTTGGCTGTGGCTAGAGCAACTTTTAGCCAGTTTAAACATGAGCTTCAATATCCTTAGTGATATTCAGTAAAAGCAGAGCAGGATTTGCAGAATATCCCAATCTTTTCCATGACCTTCTGCCAAAGGTATGTTAGCCTGGACAGTCACAGAGCATATGGATCATGTTGCCTGTACTTGGCTGACATCTCCAGCATAGACTGGATTCTATCAAACCTATTCTGTTCAACCTCAGAGGAGTCCTATAAATCCTATTGAACACTTTCAATTGAATCAGTTTGGACCGGACATCTCTCATAGAGAGGAGCATCTGTTGTACTATTATATTCCATTCCTCCGCTCCAAAAGTTACCTCCAGGTCTTTTAACCATACAGCCTTTACGCCCTTACAAGTTCCATTAAATCCACCTATAAAGTGGCTGTATAAGCCCAGCGGTATGTGGTAATTTGCAAAGGACTTCTATCTTAACACTTATATTGGAATGTACAGGGAATTTGTTGTTACTCTGTCCTACCTTAAACATACAATCTCTAAGCTGGAGATGCCTCAGTCTTGTTTCTGTAAATTATATTTGGACCTTAGTTCTTCAAAAGAGGTAAACCAGTTTTCTTGATATACACAACCAATGTTCTTTATCCCCTTTCTATACCAATCTTTCCAGAAAACCACTATTTTAAATTTAGGGTTGTTCCATAACGAAGCAGAGTTTGTCAGGAAAGGTGAAGATTTCCCTGTCTCATGAATCTGACTCCATATTTTTTTTTGTATGGGACATTATCGGATTCTGCAGTCACACGTTTTGTTAACTCAAATAATTTGATGTTCCGAATGGGGCATCCTCCATGTCCACCCAAATTGGCCTATTAGAGTTCTCAGTAAAGAGAGAGCCTATTTGGGCAGTTTCAAAGACTTCTTGATATAATTGCATGTCAGGGAGCTTTAACCTCCCATTCTCAGTCGTTTCCTGTAATCTCGCTCGTTTCATCCTGGCCCTTTTACCGGCCCAAACAAACTCCGTAATCATTTTCTTTATGGATATAAAGGTATAGACCGGTATGGACAGTGGTAACATGCTAATGACCATCTTTATAACCTGTATCCTACACCATAGTAAGATTTGTAGCTTATCCCAGCTCTTAAACTGGAGTTGAATTTTGTTCAGTAGTGGGTCAAGGTTTTCAGAAATCATGTTCTCTAGACCAGGATTTAAAGCGATCCCCAGGTACCTCAAGTGTTTAGGGACTCATTGAAACCTCCAGATGAGGAAGTAATTTCTCAGACAATGTTTTGATAGCGGCATTACTTCAGATTTGGTCCAGTTTACTTTATAGCCTGATGTCTCGGAAAATGAATTTAAGTCCAGTAAATGCGATATGTTGAGTTGGAGCCTGGCATTATTAGTAATATGTTGTCTGCATAAAGCAGTTGTTTATTCTCCCTACCTCCCATATTAACCCCTTTGATTGACTGATGCAGCCTAATGGCTTCGGCTAATGGTTCTAATGCTAGAATAAATAGGAGTGGCGAGAGACAGTCACCTTGTTTCGTGCCTCGTCCTACTGAAAGTGGAGATGATCGTAGTCCGTTAGTGACTACTTTGGATTTGGGGTCGTTGTACATAAGTTTAATAATATTCTGAAAGCTGTGTCCAAATCCAAATGTATTTATAGTATATTGCAGGTAGTCCCAGCCCACCCTTTCAAAGGCTTTCTCTGTGTCTAGGGATAAGGCTGCCACTGAAGTATCCAAATCTTTTGCCTTCCAGATTACATGCAGTAGGTGTCTAAGATTGTCAGATGAAGTTCTGCCTTTCGCAAATCCCACCTGGTCTGGATTTTTGATTTTCTTAATGAAATGATTCACCCTCATAGCCAAAAGTTTTGTAAACAATTTTCCATCACTATTTATCAAGGAAATTGGATGGTAGCTCCCACACTCATGGGGATCCTTTCCCTTTCTGAGGATTAGGATGATTACTGCATCACTTATAAAAGGTGGGAGCTCACCTGTGTCAGTCAATGTGTTCAATGTTTTCAATATTTCTGGGCTTTGCTGCTCTGCAAACCTTTTCTAGAAATCACTGGGTATCCCATCCAACCCCATGGGTGCTTGTCTTATAGTTTCGGTCAATTCCTCCAAAGTAATTGGACGGTCGATCCAGTTCCTGTCTTCCTCTGTTAGTTTAGGAAGTTTCAGATTCTGAAAGAATGCCTCTGCTTTCTGCATATCTAAAGGACCGTCTGTAGTATGAAGTTCCTGATAGAAGTCTCCAAATAGATTTGTTTCTTTCTTTATGATTGGTAATCAGCTTGCCTGTCTTTTTTCTGAGCCACCTATTTGTCGATCTGTTTCTCTAGATTTCGATTGACTGGCCAATGGTTTTCCTGCCCTTTCCCCTGATTCATACCATCTCTGCTTCAGCCTGTACAGGGAATATTCAGATTTTTACTGAATAAAGTATTCAGCTCGTATTTGGTTTTCGTCAGGTTTACAAGAGAAATTATGTTAGGTTTGGACCAATATTCCCTCTCATGAGTTTTGAGCTCTGTTTCAAGTTTATAAATTTTCTGTTTATCTTGTTTCTTAATAGTAACTGATCGTTGTATCATTACTCCACATATGTATGCTTTAAAAGCTTCCCAGACATGTACCTGTTTTGCACTGTTTCAAAGAACATCATAATATTTTAAGCATTAACACTCGGTGAGACTCAGTTACTCACAACATAGGAAGTTCTCCTATCAGCTTAGACAAAAATGGTAGTCCATCCGTTATGAAGCACTGCCGCCATGCGGATCTTCCGTAGCCTACCACGCTACTCAGATTGTTCGGCCTCATTAACGTCCGCGACACACGTCTTTGGGTCTGTGAAACGACTTAGTGTTCCTCTCACAGTAACCCAGAACACCACAGGGTAGTGCAAGGAGTATTTCAGTGGCAGGTAGCCTAGTGGTTAGAGCATTGGACTAGTAACGGAAAGGTTACAAGATCGAATCCCCGAGCTGACAAGGTATAAATCGGTCATTCTGCCCCTGGACAAGGCAGTTAACCCACTGTCCCTAGGCCGTCATTGAAAATAAGAATTTGTTCTTAACTGACTTGCCTAGTTAAATAAAGGTTAAATAAACATGTCTCTCACCTCTATGAACGCATTTCTCTTGTCCTGAACCTCCTTGGAAAAGTCAGGGAAAACTCCACCTTTGTCCCTTTCCAGTGAAAAGTTATTTTGCTCTGAGCCAGACCTTCTCCCTGTCAGTGTATGGTAAGAATTTCCCCAGGATAGGCCGGGGTTTGCTTGGGGCTGGTCCTGGGCGCAGGTTTGTATTGTGTTTTCCCTATTGTTATGTTGTTAACATCCTCGAGTGTGTTCTCAACTTGATTGCGTAAAATGTCTTTCACACAATCCACTGTATTTATGTGGATTTCGGGAACCCCTCTGATCCGAAGTGTGTTTCTCCGACTTACTTTCCTGGTATTGGAAGTCGTTCTTCAAGTTTTCGATCACAATCTCAATTTTTTCAACAGTGTGGTTTAGGCGGGAGTTCTTGTTTTCCAATGTTGATATCCTCTCTTCGGCGTTTGTAACTTGGTTGTCCACTTTTGTTTTCAGTGCGCCCACTGTATGCTTTATTTCAGCCACTTTCTCGCCCTCTTTTTCAATTTTACCTTTGATATTTTTGTTCATTTTGCGAATCTACTTTAGAACTGGGTCATCAGGCTGTTCTTCTCCACCATTTTCCTTGCTAGCAGCAGCTGCAGGTAGAGACAACATTTTTGTGTTTTTTGTCAAAAGTGTCTGCTTTTGTGCGTTTCCAAGTCGTTTTTCCCATGTAACCGATATCTTAGACTGTTAGTTAACAAAAGGTGTAACTAGGCGTTGAATAATCAGGTTGGAGCTACACAGCCTCTTTTAGTTAGGTGCTGCTCTTCGCAACATTATCGCCGGAAGTCGACAGGTAGGCTATGTGTAGCAATGCAACTCCTGCCGCTTCTTCCTCGCTAATCCAATCTCAATTTTTCTCAATGCCCATTTAAAGGCTAATTTAAAAGCCCTAAGGCAATTTCCAAGCCCCTCTGATCATCCTCTCACTTCACTGTTTGTGACTTGCAATTGAAGAAGGGGGGGAGAGAATGGGAGGTAGAGGGATGTAGGTGGAAGGAAGAGAGGGGGATGTAGAGGGATGTAGGGGGGAGGGAAAAAAGTGATGTAGAGTAGAGGGAGAGGTTGATGGAGAGATTGAAAGGAAAAAAGAGGGTGAGGAGTGCTGGAGAAAGTGATGAAAAGAGCGGGTGGGAGGGAATTAAAGATTTAGAGGGGAAGGGAGTGAGAGAGAGGGAATGATAGAGAAAGAGGGAGCGAGCCAGAGGGAGAGAGATTGTCTGAGTGTTTTCATCACGGGTGAAGTTGTCTCTGCTTGCATAAAACATAGAGCTGTCTGAACCACAGTGCTCAGGAGCACATATGCTCTGGCCACAGGTGATTTGTAGAGCAGTTATTCCAAGGCACCTGTGTGTGTGTGTGTGTGTGTGTGTGTCTTTTGAGAAAGTGTGTGTGTAAACGACTGTGTACCTTTGTGTGTGTGTGAGGGAAGATTGGGGAGAGGCGACTGGGACGGCCGTATTTCATCTGGCGCATCGCTCACCGGGATCACCAATTTTAAAACCTTACATCTTATGCGCGTGGCTAGCCAGCACTACTGAGCAGAGCTGTTTGTGTGTGTGTCCATAGGGGGCTGGGGAGGGGTCTGGCCCCATAGGGTAGCCCAGCACTACCAACTGCCTCAGCTAATCAAAGGCTTGGTAATTAGTTGATACGTTTATTTGAAACAATTGCGTTAGTGTTGGCTTGGATTCGATCCGATCCAGGTTTTATTGTCCCTATGGTGACCCTGTGTCTCTCCCATCTTCACCAAGTCCTCTGTCCTAGAGAGAAAGACATCCCTTAGTGAAAGCAGTTGACGTTAAGCGTGGCTTTCTCTACCCCTTTCTCGGTCTTATACAATACTGGCCCAGCCACTCACTCGGTCAATCCCAGGCCAAAACATGTCTAAAAATACTGGGGATGCCTTGGAGCCTGGTCAGAACGCACGCTGGGCAATTTAAATGCTAATCTAGTGACTATTTACTGGCTATTAAGAGGTAATTGAGTCTTCGGCCTCTGTGGCTCTCGCCATGCCGCGGGTTCAACGGAAAATATGTTTTTGTTTTGTTAGAGGAGGGGTGAGATGAGAATTGTGTCCTTGTGTGTGTATTGGAAGTGTGGGAGGTTTTGCTAACGCAGCATTGCTCGGAAGTGTGTGAGGGTGTGTGTTCGCGCGCTGGTTAGTCAGTC
This sequence comes from Hucho hucho, assembly GCA_003317085.1. NCBI lineage: Eukaryota > Metazoa > Chordata > Actinopteri > Salmoniformes > Salmonidae > Hucho > Hucho hucho. Next base: position 117,077 of record QNTS01002298.1, on the reverse strand, counting down.
AGTGCTAAAATGAGGACCCAATCATCACACACTTGACCCCCGTTCCACCTTTCCCTCTCTCTCTCTTCTCTAGTCCAATCACGTCGGATGTGGTTAGCATAAAGACCAATCAGGATTTAGCTTAATAGGAAGCGGGAGCCTCCAGATTACTAGAAGTTGACTGAGACTTTTTGGACAGGAGGCTGATGTTGCTTTTGTGAGCACAATGTTGTTGGGTGTAGCGCCCAGCAGAACCAACAAACTCTGAGTTACTCTACATTAATCAATGAAATAGGGTGGAGAGAGGATGTGTGTGTGTGTGTGTGAGAGAGAGGTGCTGCATGCGTTGGATAGAGGGATACAATGAGTGAATGTGTGATAGTGTATGATTTGCTTGTGCATAGTTTGCAAAGTTGACTTAGTTTACGTAGATATGAGGGTTTTTGTCAGAAGCCACAGAGGAGGAATCCTGTTTGCTTGTTGGAGAGCCCTGCACAATACTCACTCCTCAAGTGTGTGTGTTTGAAGTCCTGACGTGGGGAGAAGACAGAGGTGGCGTCTCGATTGAAGCTCAAGTTGCTTTCCACTGAAGGCATCATCCCAGACAACAAAGGTTCCTAGCCAAGCGCCGGCTACAGTAGCTGCGTCGGCCCTGCACTCAGCATACAGAGTCTAGCCTAACACACACCACACCTCACCACTCAGCATACAGAGTCTAGTCTAGACAACCACACACCACACCCCAACATACAGAGTCTAGTCTAGACTAGCACACACCACACCTCACCACTTAGCATACAGTCTAGTCTAGACTAGCACACACCACACCTCACCACTTAGCATACAGAGTCTAGTCTAGACTAGCACACACCACACCTCACCACTTAGCATACAGAGACTAGACTAGCACACACCACACCTCACCACTTAGCATACAGAGTCTAGTCTAGACTAGCACACACCACACCCCAGCATACAGTCTAGTCTAGACTAGCACACACCACACCTCACCACTCAGCATACAGAGTCTAGACTAGACTAGCACACACCACACCACACTGCCCTTCACCTCACCACACAACAATTCCCCTCATCACACCACACAACACTGCCCTTCACCTCACCACACCACACTGCCCCTCACCACACCACAC
>QNTS01002298.1:82289-109197 GCA_003317085.1 Hucho hucho | reverse complement strand
TATTTCTCATTTTCCCGAACGAGAGCCAGTCAGCTTGAGTATGTGTGTGCAGAGCCTTTCGCCAAATGCATTTCTTGAGGTGGAGTAACTCTGCCAGATCACGGTCGAACCAGGGGCTGAATCTGTTTTTAATTCTAATTTTCTTTATGGGGGCGTGTTTGTTAACAATATCACTGAAAATATCAAAAAAGAAGGTCCAAGCGTCTTCGACAGAGGGGATCAAACTGATCCTATACCATTTTACAGAGGCCAATTCATGAATGAAGGCTTGCTCATTAAAGTTATTTAGCAAGTGTCTATGACAAATCAGGACAGGCTGTTTCACTGAGCAGCCATAATGAACACAGGCTGTAAAACAGTGATCACTAAGGTCATTACAGAAAACACCAGACTGATACATATCAGGATTATTTGTGAGGAGAACATCGAGGAGAGTAGCCTTTTCTAGGTGTTTGGAGTCATACCTTGTGGGATTGGTGATAATCTGAGAAAGATTTAGGAAGTCCCATTGCTTACGACTTGGTTAGGTGGTTTAAGCATGTCTCAGTTTAGGTCACCTAGCAGGACAAATTAAGACTTAGTGTAAGGGGCCTGGAGAGAGCTTAGGGCAGGTAGGGTACAGGCCGGTGCTGATAGAGGACAATATCACCCAGCAACAGTCAACAAAGAGCTATTTGAAAGTTTAATGCTTAAAACCCCAGCAAATCAAATTGTTTGGGGACAGACCTGGTGGAGACAACCGAGCACTGAAGGTGATCCTTGGTAAAGATTGACACTCCCCCACCTTTGGAAGATCTGTCTTGCTGAAAAAGGTTATAACCAGAAAGGTTAACATCAGTATTAAAAAAACTCTTCCTTAACCACGTCTCAGTAATGACCATTGGAGCTGTGAACCCACACTTTCAATTGATCCATTTTTGGTAATAAGCTTCTAGTGTTAATATGCAGAAAACCCAGGCTTTTACGAGAGCAGAAATCAGTGAAGCAGATATTGAGCACAAGTCAGAATTGGGGCTAGCAGCAGTAGATGGGCCAGGGTGTACATGCACATCAACAGTAATACAATCAAGGCACGGCATAGGACAGAGAGAGCTCTGCAGTGCCGATTTATGACTTCTGAATGTGCATCAGATGGCAACAAGATCATATTGTACAGCAATTTCATCAGGTAACATGAATTTAAAGCCGGCGAGAGGTGGTTAGAATAGGATGGGAGGCCAAAAGTCAGTGTAACCAATAGAGAGTCAGAGTCCCGAGTGTGTGAACAAACCGTCTATCCCACGGAAAGTTTGTAGTCAACAAAGTATGCAGGAGTCATGAGGCAAATAGCAAAATGCACAATAACCTTTTTTTTTTATATATATAACGACTTGGGGCTAGCCTTTGTAAGTTCAGAGTCATTCGCCCCAACAGTGCATGTGTGCTGGAGGCGAGCGAAAGCTCGGCAGAGTGGTGTGAGTGTGGTGGAGGTACCTGTACCAGACGGGGAGACAGGCCAGGGCACACGGTGACCGATCACCAGGTGGAATCCAAGCAGCAGTGCAGCAGGCAATGGGAGTAGGTGTCACACCCACTTGGGAGAAGCTTTTATTTCTGGAGGCAGGTTTCTTGAAGAAAATACCAGTGAACGGTCTTTGAACAGCGGGAGGGGGCTTCAGAGGATGTGTGCATACATTTTACGTATTGGTGGCCTCGGGAATCGAACCCAAGCACCATCCTCCACCAAGTGAGCCATGCAGGACCACAGCCATAGCCACGTTGGCTCGGTCACGAAAGAGAAAGAGTGGGGAGGAAAATCCTGTTATCACACTCTTTCCATCTCTCCATTCCCCAGGTTGAAAATGAGGGCCTTAGTCGAAGTGGCCCGATTACATTTTTTTCCGCCCCACTCCCCCCAGTGTCACTGCGTTTTAAAACTGCTGCTCCGCTCCAATGGATGCGAATGGAGCCCAGGTGAACTCATTTTAGAACGTTTTCTGACTGAGTGCCGATTTCTTTTTTTTTCTCCATTTAGTGAATGATATTTGATTGAAGCTGCTCTCCAAGTGGTGGACTTTTCATTGAATGGGGTTTAATTTTAGTTTAGAGGGAATTCTCCATAGGCATTTCCACCGATGTGTTTGTATTTTTCGGAATCAGACTGTCAATACCGGTAATTTGAAGTCTTAGCAGGGGTATTCAACTTCAAGGCCTTGCGTGTGCCGAACCGACGGCACGTCAAACATCATTCCATCTCCTCTGCCCCTTCTCTTATTTCTCCCTCCTTCTTTCGCCTCCTCTCTCCCCCTTTCCTCCTTTGAGGAATTCTGTGTTAGTGCAGGCTTGACGGGTTGGCTGGTATGTTGGGGTGTCATCACACTCTTCAATGTTCTCTAAAGCACTGCGGCGACGGTGTTGAGAGGAGCAGCCATGATTTCTGCAACTGTTTTTAAATATCTCTCTCTCTCTACATCTTGGTGTCTACCACACTCTCTCTCTCCCTCCGCCTTTCTTTTTTCTCTTTCTGTCTCTCTCTCCTGCCTCTCTCTCTCTCTCTCTCTCTCCGCCTTTCGTTTTTTCTCTTTCGGTCTCTCTCTTGCTTTCTGTCTTGATGTCTATCTCTCTCTCTCCCTCCCTCTCCCATCTCTCTGTGTGCAGTCTTAATCTCTGACTGACACTCACTCCCTCTTCCCATGTGTACTTCTTTTAAAATAGCTTGGCAGTATTTCAGGGCAAAGGCATTTAGAAACAGCCCAAATAAGTTCCTCTTTTGAAGTTTCCTCCTAGAACCCATATGTCTCCTGAGGTATATCGTCGGCAAACATTTTTACATGTTCATTTTCCATCTTTCTCTATTTCACGCCAAGGAGGGTTTTTGTTCACTAAATGTTTGTGTGTCGTAATAGATATGAATTTTATTGAGTGCAGAGTGTTTGTGTCGGGAGGAACAGGGGAGTGGGAAAACCATGGATCAGAGGTATAGGAAACGGAAGGAAAAGGAAGATGGAAGTGGTAAAAGTGATATGCTGTAGGGCCTGACTGCAACGGTATTCTCCGCTCCATCCCTCCTGTCTGTGATTGACAGAATGAGGAAGAACAGTAAAAGACTGAGGAAAGTGGGATTCAAGAGGACTGGATTACAAGGCAATGTGGCTGGTCTGCCTCCCACGCGTGGTTCCGACCTTGTTGTGTGCTGGTCCCACGGAGGTCCCTTTCTGCCCACCACCATGTCACGGCTTTAGTCACCAAACACCCAACACTACCAGTTCTCTTAGTGAGACAGTCAGACAGAGATGGACTGACTGACGGACGGACGGACACACGCTCATTAGCCTCTGACCTTTCTCAGTCTGTCCATCCCTCTCTTATTCTTTCTCTCTTTCTGTCTTTTTTTAATTCAAATGTGGTCTTTCACTCACTTGATCGATTCCCTCCACATGCTATTTCTTTCTTTCTCTGTTCTTCTCTCTCTCCTCCTCTCTCTACCTCTCTCCTCCTCTCTCTACCTCTCTCCTCCTCTCTNCTCTCTCTCTCCACCTCTCTCTCTCCACCTCTCTCTCTCCACCTCTCTCTCTCCACCTCTCTCTCTCCACCTCTCTCTCTCCACCTCTCTCTCTCCACCTCTCTCTCCACCTCTCTCTCCACCTCTCTCTCCACCTCTCTCTCCACCTCTCTCTCCACCTCTCTTCTCCTCTCTACCTCTCTCCCCATGTACAGTGCCTTTAGAAAGTATTCACAACCCATTTGACTTTTTCCACATGTTCTTATTACAACTCTGAATTGAAAATGGATTAAATGGAGATATCACTGATCTACACACAATACCCCATAATGTCAAAGTGGAATTATGTTTTTGGAAATGTTTACAAATTAATAAAAAATGAAAAGCTGAAATATCTTGAGCCAATAAGTTATCAACCATTTTGTTATGTTAAGCGTAAATAAGTTCAGGAGTAGAAATGTGCTTAACTAGTCACATGAGTTGCCTGGACTCACTGTGTGCAATAATGGTGTTGAACATGATTTTTAAATGACTACCCCATCTCTGTACTCCACACATACAATTATATGTAAGGTCCCTCAATCGAGCAGTGAATTTCGCACACAGATTCAACCACAAAGTTTTCCAATGAATCGCAAATAAGGGCACCTATTAGTAGATGCAGACATTGAATATCCCTTTGAGCATGGTGAAGTTATTAATTACACTTTGGATGGTGTATCAGTACACCCATTCAGGAACAGGCACCCTTCCTAACTCATTGGCCAGAGAGGAAGGAAACTGCCCAGGGATTTCTCCACAACTAGCATAAATGACAGCGTGAAAAGAAGGAAGCCTGTACAGAATAAAAATATCCTGATGTCATTAAAGTAATACTGCAAAAAATGTGGGAAAGAAATTTACTTTTTGTCATGAATACAAAGCATTATGTTTGGGGCAAATCCAACACATCACTGAGTACCACTCTTCATATTATCAAGCATGGTGGTAGCTGGATCATGTTATGGGTATGCTTGTCATCTACAAGGACTAGGGAGTATTTGTTGTTGATAAAAATAAATGAAATAGAGCTAAGCACAGGCAAAATCTTAGAGGAAAACTTGGTTCAGTCTGCTTTCCACCAGACACTGGGAGACATTCACTAAAACACAAGGCCAAACTGGAGTTGCTTACCAAGATGACATTGAATGTTCCCGAGTGGCCTAGTTACAGTTTTGACTTAAATCTACTTGAAAATCTATGGCAAGACTTAAATGGCTGTCTAGCAATGATCAACAACCAACTTGACAGTTTGAATAATTTTTTAAAGAATAATGGGCAAAAATAGCTCTTAGAGACATCAAGATATATTAGTTTTATTTTCCATATATATATATAAAATAACTTTTTTTCCAATGACATTACAGCATTTTGTTCAGATCGTTGTCAAAAAATGACAATGAAATCCATTTTAATCCCACTTTGTAACAACAAAATGTGGGAAAAGTCAAGGTGTGTGTGAAGGCACTGTGTGTGTGTGACCAGTTGATTTTATCACTGCAATATCTAGTAGGCTATACGGCATCAGAGCTGAATGAACTCATCCCAGACACATCAGGTCACTCTGTCTCTCCCTCGCACCTCTCTGGCCCTTCCTGTTCTCACACCCAGTGGTGTGTTAAAGTTAGATAACCAGCGCCCCCTGTTCCCAGGCTGGCACGGGGTTGGCAGCACATTCCGACAGGACATGTGGGCGGGCAGGAGTGGGGGGGCAATGACTCCTGTGGCCCGCACAGCAACATTCAGTCAGTCAGTCAGTCACCACAGATTGCAGGGCACAGACTCCCTCGCTGCCCAAGAAGCTTTAACGCTAATGTCTGTGATTGGTGTGTCGGTGGGTTTGTGGGTGTCTGATTGGGCCCCCCACAGACTGTCTGTGGGTTTGTGGGTGTCTGTGATTGGGCCCCCCACAGAGTGTCGGTGGGTTTGTGGGTGTTTTACGTGTGTGTGTCTAATCGGGAAGCCTTTGATTAGTTGAATCAGGTGTTTTAGTGCGCTGTTGAGGGGGAAACATAATGTACACCCTTTCTGTGGAAGTTTGAAAGAAATTGCTTTTCAACAGTATTGGAAATAGTACCTTTACCTGCAGCATTATGAAACACCTGCCTAACCCTATAATTTATCCAAGCCAGCCACAGGAGGTTGGTGGCACCGTCATTGGGGAGGACGAGCTCGTGGTAATGACTGGAGTGGAATTGGTGGAATGGTATCAAACACATCGAACACATGGTTTCCAGGTGTTTGATGCCATTCCATTGAATCTGTTCCGGACATTTATTATGAGTCGTCCTCCCCTCAGCAGCCTCCTGTGAAGCCAGCCTGTATGAGAATCACCCACTAAATGCATTTGGAGGTGGCTAGGCCTGTTTAACATTCTCCTGCTCACACAGTTATGGGTGAGAAAGTGCATCCTTCATGTGTTTTGAGCCCTTTAATGTCTATTTTGCCTCTCACTCCCCAAGACCATATTGGATTTCTCCTTCGTCTGGCGCTTTGCATTGATTTCCGTTCATGTCTGAATTATTTGGCGTGAGTCAGATTACACAAGTGCCGCGCTTCCATCTCTCGTCTCTCTCTCTCTATCTAGCGCTTTCCATCTCTTTGTGTGTACATTTACATGTTCATTTGTATGCACAGTCATGTCTCGGTGAGCTTACATGCTTGTGCCAATATACAGTCATTCGGAAATTATTCAGACCCCTCGACTTTTTCCACATTTTGTTACGTTACAGCCTTATTATAAAATTGATTAAATAGTCCCCCCTGCTCATCAATCTACAGAAAATATCCAATAATGACAAAGCAAAAACAGGTTTTTAGAAGTGTTTGCAAATGTTTTAAAAATAAACAGATATCACATTTACTTAAGTATTCAGACCCTTTACTCAGTACTTTGTTGAAGCACCTTTGGCAGCGATTACAGCCTCGAGTCTTCTTGGGTATGATGCTACAAGTTTCTCCCATTCTTCTCTGCAGATCCTCTCAAGCTATGTCAGGTTCGATGGGGAGCGTCGCAGCAGAGCTATTTTCAGGTCTCTCCAGAGATGTTAGATCGGGTTCAAGTCCGGGCTCTGGTTGGGCCACTCAAGGACAGTGAGACTTGTCCTGAAGCCACGTTGTCTTGGCTATGTGCTTAGGGTCGTTGTCCTGTTGGAAGGTGAACCTTCGCCCCAGTCTGAGGTCCTAACCTACTCCAGAGCGCTTTTCATCAAGGATCTTGCTGTACTTTGCTCCGTTCATCTTTGCCTCGATCCTGACTAGTCTCCCAGTCCCTGCCACCACCATGCTTCACCGTAGGGATTGTGCCAGGTTTCCTCCAGATGTGACGCTTAGCATTCAGGCCAAAGAGTTCAATCTTGGTTTCATCAGACCAGAGAATCTTGTTTCTCATGGTCTGAGAGTCTTTAGGTGCCTTTTGGCAAACTCCAAGCGGGATGTCGTGCCTTTTACTGAGGAGTGGCTTCCGTCTGGTCACTCTACCATAAAGGCCTGATTGGTGGAGTGCTGCAGAGATGGTTGTCCTTCTGGAATGTTCTCCCTTCTCCGCAGAGGAACTCTAGAGCTCTGTCAGAGTGACCATCGGGTTCTTGGTCACCTCCCTGACCATGGCCGTTCTCCCCTGTTTTGCCGGGTGGCCAGCTCTCGGAAGATTCTTGGTGGTCCCAAACTTCTTCCATTTAATAATGATGGAGGCCACTGAGTTATTGGGGACCTTGGGGACTCCAATCAAGTTGTAGAAACATCTCAAGGATGGTCAATGGAAACAGGGTGCACCTGAGCTCAGTTTCGAATCTCATAGCAAAGGGTCTGAATACTTAATAATGCTATTTCTGTTTTGTTTTTTTATATACATTTGCAAAAATGTCAAACCTGTTTTCACTCTGTCATTATGGGATATTGTGTGTAGATTGCTGAGTAATTTTTTTTATTTAATCCATTTTAGAATAAGGCTGTAACGTAACAAAATCTGAAAAAGTCAAAGTCTGAATACTTTCCGTAGGCACTGTAGCGAAATTGTGTGTGTCTAGTTAAATAATAGATGGTGTGTTTTATAGGCCAGACAGACTTGGGGACACTGAGAATATTCCCCCTGGGGACAGTTTGTTTGTAGGGTCTTTAAAACATTAAACCACCAATACTAGTCTCGATATCATTTCCTTATATCATTTATATAGAATATATGGATGTCTTCTTCCGTCCACTACTTTTATTCATAACCGTTTTACTTTAGTAGGATTTACATGCATTTCATGCCAATATGGTTTATTGAATTAAATTCAAGCACCGGAACATTGCCTCTGCACTAGGCGACAACCTAACCACGAACGCACCCGGTCCCCTGCACTTACCTAGTGCCGGTGTGTGAGAGATGGCGTTATCCTTGGCCCTCTTTAATAGTAGTGACTTATAGGATGGAGGAGAAAGGAATGTCCCCCATAAACTCCTCAACGCCACGGCAGAGAGAGATGGAGGGAACGAGACAGAGAGGTATGTTCTTTATCATCCCCAGACGTTTATGAGCGTGACCTTGTGTGTGTGTGTGTGTGTGTGTGTGTGTGTGTGTGTGTGTGTGTGAAAGAAAACGCTGATAAGCTCCGGCTGACAACTTCACCATCCATTCTGATGAGCCCCACAGTACTCCATACACCCTGGTTCTCTGAAGGCACCCACACACACAAACTCACCTATGGGCTTGAGAATGTGAAATGTATGCTCTCATGCCTGTAAGTCGTGATAGATCAGGGTTGTGTGTGTGTATTGCGCGCTCGTTGATGTGAATAGACAGCCTATAATTAGCTAGATTAGCTCTGCTCTATGACCTTTCATGAGGCATGATTTGTTATGACTGGTCACGCTGTTCTTACCTCCACACACACAGTGGTGGGACAGCGAGGGTGTGTGTGTGTGTGTCCCTATCCCCTACTGTGAGTCTGGGCCCGGCGGGCGGTGCTGTCATGCTAAAGGGACTGGCTGTAGCTGAATCATCTGAATGTGTCTTACCCTTCATGTCAAGGGCACTGCACCATGAAAGACCTCAGTGATGTGAATAATACATGTTCTGTGGTGCAGGTAGATCTCTCTGTCGCTCTCTGCTTCTCTCTGTCGCTCTCTGCTTCTCTCTATCGCTCTCTGCTTCTCTCTATCGCTCTCTGCTTCTCTCTATCGCTCTCTGCTTCTCTCTATCGCTCTCTGCCTCTCTCTCTGCCTCTCTCTCTGCCTCTCTCTCTGCATCGCTCTCTGCATCGCTCTCTGCATCGCTCTCTGCATCGCTCTCTGTTTCTCTCTATCGCTCTCTGCATCGCTCTCTGCTTCTTTCTATCGCTCTCTGCATCGCTCTCTGCTTCTCTGCATCGCTCTCTGCATCGCTCTCTGCATCGCTCTCTGCATCGCTCTCTGCATCGCTCTCTGCATCGCTCTCTGCATCGCTCTCTGCATCGCTCTCTGCATCGCTCTCTGCTTCTCTCTCTGCATCGCTCTCTGCTTCTCTCTATCGCTCTCTGCATCGCTCTCTGCTTCTCTGTATCGCTCTCTGCATTGCTCTCTGCTTCTCTCCATCACTCTCTGCTTCTCTCTCTACTTTTTTTTTATTTATTTTTTTACCTTTTATTTATCTAGGCAAGTCAGTTAAGAACACAGCCTAGGAAGACGGCCTAGGAACAGTGGGTTAACTGCCTTGTGAGGCAGAACAACAGATTTGTACGTTGTTAGCTCGGGGATTCGATCTAGCAACTTTTTGGTTACTGGCCCAATGCTCTAACCACTAGGCTACCTGCCGGCTACCTACTTCTCTCTCTACTTCTATCACTCAACTTCTCTCTATCGCGCTCTACTTCTCCATCTCTCTCTCAACTGCGGGTTCATAGATTTCCAGCTTACGACTCAGAGGACATAGATAAAAAGAGAGATGTTCAGGAGAGGGAGACGAAGGCAGGCAGGCAGCCTGCCTTCCTGAGAGCCACGTGCTGAGAAGGTAGGAGTCCACATTTTCCTTCTGTCCCTCCCTCTTTGTGTGTCTCTGCAGACAGCAGTTATCTCAGTGAACCAGTGTGATTCACCTGGCCTATTTAGAAGATCCTGTTGGTCAAATTCTCCTCCTCCTCCTCGTCCTCTCTGCTTTCTCTTCTTTCTCTCTGTGTTTTGCACCAGCCCTTTGTGTTGCTGTCCTCTCCTGTGGGCCCACTGACTTTCTTTCTCTCGCTTTTCTCTTGCTTCTATTTTGGTCTTTCTCTCCTTTCTGTCTCCTGTTTAGTCTTTCTTTTCTCCTCTCTCTCTCTCGCTCCCTCGCTGCCTCTCTCTCTCTCTCTCTCTCTGTATCTTTCTCTCTTTTCTTTTTTTCTTTCTCTGTCTCTCTCGTTCTCTCTCGCTCTCTCTGTCTCTCTCGTTCTCTCTCGCTCTCTCTGGCTCTCTCTGTCTCTCTCGCTCTTTCTCGCTCTCTCTGTCTCTCTCGCTCTCTCTGTCAATCTCTCTGTTCCTCTCTCTGTCCCTCTCTCTGTGTTTGCTGGCTGTAGGAGTTGGACAGTGTGTTGCTAAGTGACTGGTTTGAGTGGGGCCGCTGCTGGGGCTCTTATAGAACAAGCTTGTTATCAAGAGCCCCCTCTCTCACACCTTTTTCTCTCCCTCCCTCTTCTTTATTTTATTGTCTTGCTCTCTTTTGTCTGGTTGTTCCTCTTTCTTGTGGTCTTTTCGCTCCCTTCATCTTGTTTTTAACGTATGAGGTGATGTTATTAAGACATGATAGTAGGTGGTGTGTACCAACCTCTTTGTCGTTGACTCCAGATAGTGACATAATGTCCCACTGTGGGAGGATAGTAGTTGGATTCTTTCTTCTCTTCTTCCTTCGTCAGCAGTCCAGGTGTCTCTGCCTGGTGTGTGTGTGTGTGTGTGTGTGTGTGTGTGTGTGTGTGTGTGTGTGTGTGTGCGTGTGCGTGTGCGTGCGTGCGCGTCAGGAATTAAACAGTTTTGAATGATCCATCATGTTCCCACTTCCCCTGGACATGCTTGTTTAGCCAGGCAAGTGTCCTTTGTTTCAGAACCAGCTTTAGCAAAACAATTGTAGTAACCAGTACAGCTGAGAACAAGAAGCTCCGATCTCCCCCTGTAGTGGTCAATAGCCACGTTCAACACCCCTGAGCTGTCACCGGAATGCTAGGTAATGTTGCACACAGAGGATAGAGGCCACTTGTGTGTGTGTGTGCATGCGTGTGCTGCTACTAAACACAACACCCTGCTGGTTAGGGCCCATCCAGCATCCGTACCATAGTCACCCAACATAATGCTGTTCTTTTTTTATTAACAGTCCAACAGGGAATAGAAACCTCTGGTAATTTAGGAAAACTCTTCAAGTTTTGTTGTTATTGGATTGTAGGCCTTGGCTCTGTTTTAAAAATTGAAGGTTGTTTTTTCTTAACGTGGGTTATAATCTCAGAGGGCAGGGTGAATGAGGTCAAATCATGACGTCCGTGATCTTCAGGTCGGAAAGTTGGATCGCTAGAAAGATGCCAGAGTTTCCGACTTGGAGTTGGATGACCGTTCCAAAAGATTTTTCTTTATTTGTGTTTAAAAAATAAAATGTATCAGTTGTCTTGAACGCGCTGAAGTCTGAAGTCGGAGATTTCCAAGTTCCCAGTTGTTTTGAACATGGCATTAGTCTCAGCGAAGGGAGGGAGAGAGCAGCAGAGGGTCCGTCCGCTTCACGGTCCCTGCTCTCTCCTTCCTTTCCTCCGGTGAGACTGACCAGAGAGCGTGGACACCGTCTTCTACTGATAGACACTCGACTCTCACATCATCTGCCTCATGCACACATTCACGTTGTTCCTATTTCTTTTCTTTTTTTCCCCTCTCTGTCTGGCTCTCTCGCTCCAGCCTCCAGGTGCTAACAGTAAGGGCCCACCATCTCCTTCCAAAACCATCAAATGCCCTTCCAACACACACACACACACACACACACACACACACACACACACACACACACACACACACACACACACACACACACACACACAGGGTTATCATGGCTTTTCTTAGTTGTCTTATTTAACCTTTTAATGAGCCTTTGACTCAGCTAACCTTTAAGATTAATTTGACCAGGAAATCCTCATTCTTTAATGTCTTTACTCCAATCCCCTGTCCTGAACATCTTGTCGGGTACTGTACCTACACCCTCAACTAGCATGCACCTCTCTCCACCCAGGTCAGTCTCATCAGTCTCATATTGATCGGGAGTGATCGTAACAACAATGTTGCCCTCCGCTACGTGTGTGTGACCTTTACTAAGCAGAGACCATAGGAGCACCACACACACACCCACCTCTGAATTATGGATGGACTTTCTCTTCCTCCTTTTTTCTTACTTTTTCGTTCGCTCTACACCTTTGATGCCCCAACTTTTTCAGTTCTGCCTTAGCCTCTCTCTCTCTCTCTCTCTCTCTCTCCCTTTTCTCCTTATTATGTGTATCTTTTATCCTCCCCTATCCCTCTATCTTCCCTCCTCCTCTCATCTGGTTAAAGGCAGTCGTCAGCACTTCTGTTTGCGGCCCCTGGATGATACGTGTGATTAGGGTGATAATTGTAGTAATTGTTGAGGGAATGAAACACTACCATCACTTTATTATATTTTCTTCCCTCTGCTTCTTCCTGCTCCGCTTTTCCTCTTCTTTCTCTCCTCTTTCTCTCCTTCTTTCTCTCTCTTGCTACCCTTTCTTTCATTCTCTCAACCAGTCTTTCTGTCTACATACATTTTTCTTCTAGTCCCGCTATCTTCTACCTCTCTTTCTCTCAATCATTCTCTTGCTACGGTCTCCTTTTCTTTCTTTCTCTCTACAGTCTCTGTCTACCTCTCTAACTTTCTCTAGTCCCTCTGTCTCTACCTCCCTCCCACCTCCCATTCTCTTAATATTGCACGGTACTCAGCATTAGTGGGGCTTAGTCTTTTAATCGATGCTATCGAATTGCCTTGTTGTGGCACAAACTTTTGGCTTGTTGTCTTATTGTGGAAACTTTGTTTTTGTACGAACAGGAGTGAGGCATTGGGGACTGCTGATAGGTCCCTGAATAGCAAGCCACTGGCGCTTGCAGGGGTCTCGTTTGGGCTCTAATAAGCTAGTAGTGTATATTTATGTGTTTCTTTTGCTGTGTGGTGTCTTTTTCGTGTGTGTGCCAGGGTTTCTGTTAGCCGGTAATAGCTGGCTTTTGGCCTTTAGATAAAATTGAGAAGCATTGAAAAGCCAATAAAGAACAGAAATCCTGTTGCGAAATTATGCTTTTTAGCCTATTCATTGATGGAAATACATTAAACTGGTCATGTTGATTGTTAATTTGCATACTTTAGTGGAATTAGATTGGCGCGTGTGTATATTCGTTATGTATCTTAACATGTGCACAGACTAGAGATGCAGAGCCTTTGAGTGGCAAATCAGTCAGACAGCGCTTTTTATAAACATAGGCAACAGAAGGCAAGCTTCATTAGCGTGTCACACACCACTTTGCAATGAGCTGGAGGCAGTATGCATTTTGAAAACCTATAGCTACTTAATTGTTTGAAACCTGAATATTTTAATACATATTATGAGGCGTGTTTTACCTTGCTTCAAAGTAGCTTGGCACATCCAACCATATCCTTGGTGGCAATTATTTGTTACGGACTTCCATGTGCCATTGTTCTACTGGTTTTCTACTTTATTTCATTGCCCGGATGCCAAATGATCATGTCAAAATTATATAGCCTAATTGCCTACAGTCGGAAGGAAAGGCAGCGCACTTAATTTGGAAAGCTCACGTTGCCAATACCAAATAGATGATTGTGGAGTTGCGACTGTCAGTGAAAAGTAGAGGCACCCCGCCAGGCATATCACAGTATATCAACATCCAATCGCGGGTTAACATAGTTTGGAAAGGAAATGGCTGTTGCTGTAAAAAGACTGTAATCTGTATTTTACTTATCAAAAATCTTCTTGGCACCAGCGGAGTTCATCGGTCTTATCCCCGGTGCGCTGTGTGTATCCACTCTATCATTGTTGAGTCAGTGCCTCATTCATTTAGTTTATTCTTGGACCATCATTTCCTCCTCCAGTTGATTCTATGTGTGTCTCATTGTCATAGGCCGATTATATGTAGGCTACCCGGTAATTTGTCGTATTCAAAAAGATTATCCTTATCTCATATATATATATATATATATATATATATATATATATATATATATATATATATATATATATATATCCATACATACATACATTCTTTAGTCATATATAAAGTGTAGTAGTATTGCATGAAATGTGTTTTTCCTGTGCAAAGAAAGAAGAAACGTATCTGATAAAGCCTATATCCCAGGCTTCTACATGGATTCAGCCATGTGTTGCATTGAATGGTATTTTCCAACAGTGATTGAGTTATATTATTAGCTGAAATGATGACTATCCAATCTACTCATCACATTATGAATAGTAACTCTGCAAATGTAATGATGCATGGAACGCTTTTTATGGTGGAAATGTTCTTCCCCAAACTTAACTGGCGTCGCCTAGGCTAGTGATTTTGCTGTTTGTTTCACGTCTTGTTGGCTGCGGAAAAGTACATCTGGACGGTTATTGTAGCATATTCAAATTGCGCGTTAAGGACACACGCCATTGCATCCTCGACGTGCATGTTCTGTTAAGATGAATTAATGACCATAATGTAAATGTGATTTCTGTAATTCTGAGCACCGTGGGTGGACTTCCTAATCACATTACCACCCAATGCATATGGGTCCGGTACAATTCTCAAATGTCCGGTAAATTAAAATGATGCCGGTCAAATGTCCAGCGCCACATTTTCCTAACCAAAACCCTGGTAAGTGTGTGTGTCTGGCTCGCAGTTGCTCCCTTTTTGTAGAATGGCTAAGGTTCCCATGACAACAGTGGTTGTTGTATGCCGGCATGATCCTGGTGAAGGCATGAACAGGCTGCTCCACACACACACAACCACACACACACAACAGCTGTCATCCTGAAAACTGCCAACCTGTCCCTCTCCTCTCACCCTTTATTTTTCGATCTCTCTCTGTGTTGACACAGAGCCAGGGCTCCCATGTTGGCAGTGGTAGAGGAGAGATCCCGCTCCCCTCTCTTTACTCACTTCCTGCTGGGCACTCACAATCTCACAGCAATGTTTTGTCTCTTACTACCTGGGCTGCCCACCGTGCCGATACCCGTTTCACATCAACCCGTGTGTCTGTCGTACGCCTATTGAGTTGTCAAACGCCTGGCTGACTGTCTCCTGCCACGTTGTGGTCACAGGCCCAGTCCTGCCCCCCTCTTCTCTCTTCTCTGCCGTCATACATACACCTTTATAGAAGAGTGTGTGTCAGTTCTGTCTGGCAGTCTGTCAGCTTGATCAGACTTTGTGTGTGTGTGTGTGTGTGTGTGTGGGCCTTTCAATAAGCGTGTCCTCTCCCCTTTAGTTCATCCATAGGAATCAGCTGCGGCAGAGTTCTCTTTTAAAGACTGTGACTAAAAGAGAGAGAGAGGGAGTAATCCCGCGCCAGCTTACCCCAGCACAATGTCTGACCTCTCCAGGCTGCTCTCCGGGCCCCCGCACCCCAGAGAAAGGCCTCTGATCTCAGCCGCAGCGGCAGCGATTCCCCCCTCCCCCTGGTCTCCAAGGAGAGCCGGAGCTCAAAGAGAAGGACAAGCCACAGAGCCAGCCAGGCAGAATCCTTTACAAGGCAGGGAGATCTGACTAGTATGAATAGAGGAGAATCATCTGATAGGGCCAAGAGAATAGGCTAGAAGAGAGCAGTGTGTGCGTGTGTGTGTCTAACCCCAAGGTTACAAAAAATGGTGTCTCAACAAATATGGGCAGTAGCTTTGATACAATGTTATATAGTCAAATAATCAATCCCACTTGACAAGATATAGACTATACATATTCCATACAGTCCTCCCCTTGTCTCTAATGGCTTTCAGTGGCGATATGACACACACTCAAGCTAAGTATTCACATGCATATGCGTAATCCATTATTTGATATACACACACAAATGGCACACTCCTCCCATCTGTGACATTTCCAGAGATGTGTAGGAGTATTGGGTGCCTGTCTCTCTACAGTGGTTGCTCCACTAAACGCTTTGCGATTATGCTGCGGGACTTAGAGGTCAATTGTGGTTTAGTACGGTACCCTGTGTCACCACTTCATTGCTCCATACCAGCGCAAGGGGGAGTTAGAGCACTGATTAAGCTTTTGGGTTCTGCTGTGTCTCTAACTGACAATGAATGGGCGACATAAACCTAAATAGAAACTGATTATTGTGCCCGACTTCAGTATTACTTAATAAAAACCTTTGCGTAACAACAGTTTTAGTATTTTATTTTGTTAGGATTATTTTGCTCTTCCCGTAGTACTGTAGCCCACTCCCAACCAGTCACGTTGTACAGCGCCTGAGTGGTGCAACGGTCTAAGATACTGCATTGCAGTGCAAGCTGTGTTGCTACAGATGCTGGTTCAATACCCGTGCCGGCCTCGACTGAGAGACCCATGAGATGACTGTATGTTTTTCGTTTCTCTCCCTCTAAAAACAGAAATAATTATTCTAAATAACAAACTGGCTTTATTTAGAAATTAGTAACAATGTCTCACCCCATGTTCAAGAATGTCCTTTTTCTCTCTCATTTTACATTATTTGAAAATGAAATAATCTCCGAAATATTGTTATTTTTTAAACAAAGCGATTATTATTAATTTTGAATTATATAAAAGGCCCTTGGATATTCTCACAGATGTATTATTAACCCTGTTATTAGCAGGACTGGTCATGGCTATTGGTATTGGTCATGGCTCCTGAGTGGCGCACAATGGGATTGCCTTGCAGTTCTCCAGCTGTATCCACTGAAAGCGCGCGAGCTTCAAGGCACGAGGGCAGGGGGCACGGGATGGGCCACGGGATGGGCCACAGAGCCATGCACAGAAGACCGACCTAGCCCATGGGGAAGGGAGGAGGAAGGGGGGAGGGGGGCATTGCAACACTTTAAGGGGCATTGCACTAATAATGGCGCTGACTAGGGAAACGTTCCCGCTGTTCTAGCAGGTAGCTGGACAATAGACTTGCCTAGATGCCGCGCACAACACGGGGATTCTTTAACTAAATAGCCCAGTACTGTGTAACCTACTCCCAACCGTCACGTTGTACAGCGCCATATTTTTCGTTCCATCCTAACGGAAACCCAGAGGGTTTTTCATTTTTCTTGGAATATAAACACCATAATATTAATCAAATTAATCCCAAACTCTAAAAGTAATTGGAAAGGTAGATACAAATTATTTGTGACATTGTGGTTACAATAAAGAATGTAAACAAGATGCTGTGTATATCTTTACAGTAGGGATGGACAGCTGGTGGCATTTTGAAAACAGATTGTCAAACACTTGTAGCCCGATTATCAGGACAATACTCTTTATAGCCTGGCTACTGTAGGTGTGAACATCCCCCTACCTGCAATGTATTCAATGCTTAAGTACTCTGAAGTGTTACATTTCTAACTCAAAACAGCATTACAGTATTTCTTCATCAACATCTTTATGCTTTAATAATCAGAAGGATAGCTAAATATTTACCAGGAAAAATTCTTCAGCAAGTAACACAAGCATTAATTGAGAGTCAGGTGAACTACTGTTCTGTGGTCTGGGGAAATGCATCATCAAGTGAAATTAGGAGGCTGCAGATTGCACAGAACAAAGCAGCAAGGATTGTTTTAAGGTGGAGATATGGTTCTTCTGTTGCAGTAATGCGCAGTTTTCTTGGTTGGTCATCAATCAACAAGATAATAGAAAAAAACATGCTTATTTTATTTCATAATATACACCATTTAAAACGGCCAAATTCTATTCACAACGGTATTCAGTTGGTAAGAGACAGACATTCCGTAAATACCAGGAATAGATTGTCCACCATCTATGCGTTATTCAGACAGAAAAGAGAAATAGGCAAAATAACATTTCGATTTATAGCAATAAAGAAATGGAATAAATTAACTGAGCAAACCAGAAACCTTTCAATATATACATTTAAATATAATACAAAGAAATGTTGTGGGACTATAGTGGATGAAGAATCAATATCTTTTAGATTGAGTATTTATTGGGTCAATATGTTAGTATATTATGTATGTTTGTAATAGTGTGTTATATGTGAAAATGTGTTCGTATTATAAATTGTATTTTAATGTTTAAGGACTCTTGGAAGATTAGTCCAAATGGGGACTAAAAGAGATCCAAATGAAATCAAATCAACATCTTTATACTTTAGTTAATAAATTAACTAGAAAAAAGACATTCAAAATGCAGATGGTTATTTAAACTACATTTTAGTTGCACTTCCACCCTGCTCCATGACCACGGTAAAACCTTGCTGAGATGATCAATGTATTTGTTGCATTGTAGTATTGTCAATTTCTCTAGCCAAACGTCTTGATGGCCTCAAAAGTTTGGACACACCTACTCATTACAGGGTTTTTCTTTATTTTTACGTTTTTCTACATTGTAGAATAATAGTGAAGACATCACAACTATGAAATAACATCCTTGTAAATAAGTTAAGAACAACTTATTTACAAGGATAGCCTAGTCCTTCCTCCCCGTCGGGGAATTGAACCCCGGTCTCCCACGTGCCCGCGCATTCTTTAGCTAAATAGCCCAGCAAGCACTGTAGCCTACTCCCGACCGTCACGTTGAACAGTGCCATATTTACCGTTCCATCCTAACGGAAACCCAAAGGGTTTTTAGTTTTTCTTGGAACAGAAACACCATAATATTAATCAAATTAATTAAGCAACATTTCTTAAAATCAGTCCCATATACTATGTTCTTACAATAAAAGGTTTTAAATTCTCTAGTACAGCCACTTTTGAAGGCTATCAAATGCTTCTCAAAGATGCCCTCTGGTGGTCAAACTAGCACTAACTAGCATGAATGGTACCAGTGGTTCACACTTAAATAACGTTCCATAGAATTCTGCGGCACCACGCAAGCTGTGCTGCAGTACGCTGCAACATTTAAAGGACCAACCACTGTACATATCCTCAATGATGTTTTATTAAGAAGGTACCCATGCACAATCACATGATTTAACATACACACTTTCATATACATTTTATACACTCACATACACACACACACACAGCCCTTCTCTGTAAGACTACGTGTTAGCCTCTCTGCAGAGTGTGTGAGAACACCACAGTAGGTGCAGGCTGGTGAGTAAAGGCTGTTTATTAACACCACAGACAGACAATGACTGTTTAAGGCTGTTTAACACCACAGACAATGACTGTTGTTTAAGGCTCTTTGTTAACAACACAGACAATGACTATTGTTAAAGGCTGTTAACACCACAGACAGACAGTGTGCTCCTGCTGTCTCCAGACAGACACTCGATGACTGTTGTTCATTAAATCCTGCCCAGCTGAGTGCCAGGCTAATGGCCATGTCGTTTGGTCACTTAGCGTCGAGATAGTGGCGCAGTGAAGATGGATTTACAGGATGGGGTGGCTGAGTGAGGGGTAGAAGAGATATTGGGGGGGGTTCTGGTTATTCATTTAAGTCTGGCAGAGAAAGATGAGCTGCATACTGATCAATATGTTATAGTAGCAGATGTCTGTGTTCTTGATTAGAGAAGAGGCCTACGTGTGTGTACGTGTCTCTCTCTCCCAGTGAATCCAGAAGGAAAGGCCATTGGATGTAATTGGCAAAAGAGAAAGCATATGGTTGTTGATTAAGGTGAAACCGGTGCACCTGGCACCTACTACCATACCCCGTTCAAAGGCACTTCAATATTTTGTCTTGCCCATTCACCTTCTGAATGGCACACACACACCATCCATGTCTCAATTGTCTCAAGGCTTGAAAATGCTTCTTTAACCTGTCTCCTCCCCTTCATCTACACTGATTGAAGTGGATTTAACAAGTGACATCAATAAGGGATCATAGCTTTCACCTGGATTCACCTGGTCAGTCTGTCATGGAAAGAGCAGGTGTTCTTAATGTTTTGTACGCTCAGTGTAGTCACACAAACCTAACCCCCCACACACACACACACCTGTTGTACCCTGGCGTTGTCCCCACCCCTTGTCACCCACATCAGTATCCTGATTGTTGTAAAAACGACCCCATAAAAGTATATCGAGTGAAAATATTCCTTCTCCTGCGGCTGATGTTTGTGCTCCATTAGTTGGATATGCATAATAAGATGGGAGCATGTACTACCCCTCCTGCCAGCCTGCTACCACCGCCTCTACTGCCTCGCTGGAATGGACCTTATTCACGCCTCGTACGGATGTTCGACAGCGCCTTCGGTGTGGAGGAGAGAGGTGGGGGTGCAGACCAATCGAATAGCAGCATTACTGTCCATTGTGATTAGCCTCAGGCCTTTATGTCTCAGAGTTGGTCCACAGCTTGTTTTGCTGTCTACTAAGATAGTCAATAAGGTACACCATATAGGGTGTTGGTGTGAAATATTGGTTTTGTGTATCTGGAACATTGAACCAAAGAGACATATTGTCAGCTTTTCTATCAGCCTCTGCAGTTGGCTGGTACACAGTGGTAGACACGACACAGTCATTGCACCGCACGCGCACACACACACACTCACACACTACACACAGGTGTCGATTCACTCCATATTGTTCCTCTGTCCCTTAGTGTAAGTTGTCATTTTGGCTGCGAGATGACACAGACACACTTCATACAGAGAGAGAGAGTTATCTCCTGAAACAATGCTAGTGAAGCCATACTAGATGTATTACTGGGATCTAACATTTTGTTCCTGCGTTGCCAGCAGAGTAGGAGGCTAGGTCTTGGCCAAGTCGTCTGATGTAACCTCCTCTCCCCTCACCTCCTCTCATCCCTCCCTCCCCACTGCCGTACGTTGACTCTCTCCCAAGTACACATTGTAGACAGCTGAAAGAGCTTGGTAGGTGAATGAAGCTTCCTGGCCCGTTGCTTTCACCTGTCCTGCATGTTCATCTGTTCAGATGCTGTACCTGTCCTGCATGTTCATCTGTTCAGATGCTGTACCTGTCCTGCATGTTCATCCTCACATTATTCATTGTTTGTACTAGTAGCTGCCCTGGGTGACTTTCCCTGAGCAATCACAGTGGATGCTACACTGAACACAAATATAAACACAACATGTAAAGTGTTGCTCCCATGTTTCATGAGCTGAAATAAAAGACCCCAGAATTTTTCCATACGCACAAAAATCTTATTACTCTCAAATTGTGTGTACAAATTTGTTTACATGTCGGTAAGTGAGCATTTTATCCTTTGCCAAGATAATCCATCCACCTGACAGGTGTGGCATATCAAGAAGCTGATTAAACAGCGTGATCATTACACAGGTGCACCTTGGGCCGGGGACAATAAAAGTCCACTCTAAACTGTGCAGTTTTTTCACACAACACAATGCCACAGAAGTCTCAAGTTTTGAGGGAGAGTTCAGTTAGCATGATGACTGCAGGTATGTCCACCACCGCTGTTGCCAAATAATTCTATGTTAATTTCTCTACCAAAAGCCAATGTCGTTTTAGAGAATTTGGCAGTTTGTCCAATCGGCCTCACAACCGCAGACCACGTGTAACCACTCCAGCCCAGGACCTCCACATACGGCTTCTTCACCTGTGGGATCGGTGGGGGGGGGGGTGCTGAGGAGTATTTCTGTCTTTTAATAAAGCCCTTTTGTGGGGAAAAACTAATTCTGATTGGCTGGGCCTGGCTCTCCAGTGGGTGGGCCTATGCCCTCTGTGGCCCTGCCCAGTCATGTGAAATCCATAGATTAGGGCCTAATTAATTTATTTAAAATGGCTGATTTCCTTATAAGAACTGTAGCTCAGTAAAATCTTTGAAGTTGTTGCATTTATTTGTTCAGTATACTCATTGTTGAACCTAGTATATTTGTCATGTTTATCCCAAAGCATTCTCTCTCCTCATGCCACTGTTCTTTTCCACTCCTCCTCCATGGGTCTCCCCTCAGTCTCCCCAGCAGGCGCTCAGTACCTTTATCAATAGTTACCACAGGGGGTGTGTGGGTTCACTGTAGCTACCCATCTCCTCCCATAGACAGGTAAACCATCCATCATTAAACATTTCTATTGGCAGGAACAACTGTTTGTGGAGTGTTTGTTTGTGGAGTGTTTGTTTGTGGAGTGTTTGGAAGTTTAGGGTCAGAAGCAATACGATATGCTACATCAAATTAAAGGGATTGGCAGCACTCCAGCTAGTAGAAAATAATTGGAGATGGTTGTGTTGGTATTTCAAGGAATCATATAGAATACAAATGGCTAATTGACCTATTTTGCTGCTTATGTAACAATACACACTAGAAACACAGTGTACAGTGTACTGCCAGTCAAAACACACCTCCAAGCACAGAAGCACATCAGCTCTCCCTCATTGTGTGATGTGTGTGTGTTTATGTACATGCCTGTGTGTGTACAAATAACCAAACGACGGGGGGATATTAGAAAGGCCTGGCGCTCTCTCCCTCCTCTGAGATTGGAAAAGACAAAGGACTATTAAAATGGTCCAGCTTTATCAAAGAATACCTTGACTGTTGTTCTCACACACACACACACCAGCTTTGATGTTCCCATCGCCCTCCTATTTAATTAGACGGTCACAGACGAATAGAGAGACCGAGGGAGCGACAGAGCAAGCGAGGAGCGGTGTCTAATTAGTAGTGCCCCCTACAGGGGGACTAGACCTTCCTCCCTCAGTGGGATTCTTTTAAACAGTCTCTATTTGCGCTTGGTAGTTATGCATTTTGATGCTCACTCCCACCTGCTCAAGTTGCTCAGTGGGTAAGAGTGCAGGGTTGTTAACACCAGGGTTGTGAATGTTATCCCCACATAGGTCACATAAAGGTAACTGCCAAGGAAACAGGGAAATAGGGCGTTGGGCCGCCACGAGCCAGAACAGCTTCAATGCTCCTTGGCATAGATTCTACAAGTGTCTGGAACTCTATTGGAGGGAGGCGACACCATTCTTCCATGGGAAATTCCATCATTTGGTGTTTTGTTCATGGTGCAAAACACTGTCTGAGGCACCGCTCCAGAATCAGGAGTGTTCCAATTGGTCTGGTGACTATGACTGACCCCACCCACCCTTTAGACCCCTGTGCTCCTATGAGGCCCCTCTTTCAAAGTCACTGAGATCTCTTCTTCTAGCCATGGTAGCCAAAATAATGGGCAGCTGGGCATTTTTATACATGACCCAAAGCATGATGGGATGTTAATTGCTTAATTAACTCAGGAACCACGCCTGTGTGGAAGCACCTCCTTTCAATGTACTTTATACCCCTCATTTACTTAAGTGTTTCCTTTATTTTGTAAGTCAACTGTAAATTGAGTTAATGTCTTGGCTCGGAATTGCTTTGAATAAGTGTCCTGAATGACCGTGTTCGTTCTATATTATTATACTCTGGGATTGTGGGTGTTGTCCAGAATCACTTCCTGACTCGTCTTTGCTGAACAGGCTGATTGTGAGAGTGAGAGTGTGTGAGAGATGTTTGACTGACGCAAGGTCACCTTAAATCCTCTCACACACTGCCAGGTCTACATCTCACGTGTACACACACTGTTAGAATGCCCTTCACTGGGGTTAAATCCCTTCGGAGGCATGGGAAAAGAACATCAAGACCCCACACTAATACCCAGCTGTGTGCGTTGGCGTGCATCCATGTCCATTCGTCGAGATAAGAGGTATAAACTTGTTTCTGATCTTTACAACTAGTCTGCAACTAATCTAAACACACTGTGCATTTGGGCCTAGAAACACTAATGTGCTCTTTAATCCTACTATTAGTGTTGCTGCATTCGTAACTGTCTATTTCTCAGCAGTAAACGCTCGCTCTCAGCACTCTTTAGCAGTAATCTGCAAGTGTGCATGTTTTCTGTTCGGAGTGCTTTATTGTCAAAGTGCACACTACCGTTCTATTGGCCTTCCGAATGAGAACATGAAAGCCAAGTCTGTGATTATTACATATAGGCGTTTTTGTTCTCCTGGCTCACACACACGGTTTAAATTAAGTATTAGCTGTATTTTAAATGGGCAGTGTTCAAGGCTGCATTTATTTGGGGTCCATTAAAACTAGGAACTGGGACCTGCGCCTAGGCCCTGCTCATAAAAGCTTGCCTATGAATCTGAGATAAGCACTCTACTTGCTATATCTTAATATATTGGATCGGAATCCATCTTTTTACCACATTTACATTAAGTAATTATGCACAGTGCAATAGCTTTCTAAATGGCCCCACTAAATAATAAGTGCAGAGAACTGTAAGAGAGAGAGAAAATACTCTGTTTCCCATGATGCATTGGTTTAGTGCGTCACAGGCTGCTGCAGAGAGGTTTCATATCGATCCTGGAAGGCTACAGCGACAGCTGACCCCATTGAACTATTGCTGTTGGAGTGGTAGACACACACACGCCGTATAAATCCTACAAGTGATCACACAGGTCATTGAATAATCTGTAGTGAACATAAACCGCCTCCGAAGCTGGAGTAACACAGTTAGTTTTTCCCTCTTTTCCAGCCATATTCCCATTTGAAAGCACATTCCTATTTGCCTCAGCGTTATCCGAGAACACATGATAATGAGAATCTAAATGGGTTCAACAACCTAGATAACTAGTACACAGCTCTTTCCCTTTCAAAGCCATACTCCATTTTTTTCCTCTTCAACACCCCCACCCCTCTCTCGCGCTCTCTCTGTGTATGTCTCTCTCTGTGTATGTCTCTCTCTGTGTCTGTCTCTCTCTGTGTCTGTCTGTCTCTGTCTGTTTCTCTCTCTGTGTGTCTCTCTCTCTCTCTCGCTCTCTCTCTCTCTCTCTCTCTCTCTCTCTTTTCTTTCTTGCTGGAAGCACTGTGCTGATTTTTCCCTAACTCTGACACACTGAATCAGAATACCTTTTATAGCACACTGACTTAAGTAGCTACCTTGTTAAAACATTTTCTCTCCTCTTAGCACGCCATCTTTGAAGTAGGTTGCTAGCGCTGTAGGAGGCGTTTTGTCAGATGAGCTCCCCACTGCTCCAAAACTCCTCCAAATGAAGTCCTTGTTTGGGTTTTTTCCCCTTCTCTTCTGACCCAGAGTCATCTGTTCACTCATAGATGCTCTGCTTCAGAAACCCCCAGCCCCTGTGGGTCTTGTTTAAAACGTGTGTAGCTACCATACGGGGCCTTCTCTTTCCCAGTGCCTCTCTCTCTCTCCTACCCACCCCTCTTTCTCTCTGCTTCCTAAATGACGTGGTGAAATGGCAGCGGTAGCACTGGCAGCGGTAGCACGGTGGTGGCAGAGGCAGCAGCGGTAGCTAACAACGTCAGTGGAAAATCCATTCTGCTACAGCAGGGGGCACAGAGATAGAGGCTTTCAGAGTGTAGTGGAGATCCATGCTAATGTGGTACAAGGAGAGCAGAGGGGGAGTGCATGGGAAAATTCATTGTAGATTACAGAATGAAGTGTGTGTGTGTGTGTGTGTGTGTGTGTGTGTGCTGTAGTTGATTGTGTGTGCACTACGCATTTGTTTATGTGTGGGTATGTTTTTATCAACAACTGCGTTGGACATAGCACCACACAGCCTGTGAGATGCTGCAGTCTGGACATGAATTCTGCTCACACTGTAAACCCAGACAAAAGCAGTGAAATGAATGGCGGGTAACTTCATATTCCCAGGCCTCTGTGTGTTTGCGTACCTAATTGAGCCCTGCTCTCTCTTTCTGTCCCTACCCTGACAGCTCCCTACGATAAGCTCCCTACGATAAGTCATAAAAACACTCTTCCATTGTCTCTGGCCAGCGGCAACACAGACACACTGTTTTTCACCTTCCAATAGAGCAGTAAAGTCTCCCTCCAGGACCACAACTGGTTCACATACAACTAGGTTGGTAACAGTAACACTCAGGTTAAATTGGATTTGAAATAGTTTCTTGTTGCAGGAGTCTGATCTTCCAGATTGAATATTGTTTGTTTTAAAGGCTCGCCTGTTGGCATTGCTGTTAAGATACGTTTCTATTGAATTCTTTAACAACCAATCAAAGCACAAGCCTGACAGTGAACCAATCAATCAATACGGCCCCATCTGGTAAAACACACCTCCAGAAAAACAAGTCAGTCTCTTCCTCTTTCCTTACGCAGCCGCTCGTTCCCTAGGCCTCAACCCCCTACCACACACAGTAAGTAGCAGGGATCCTCACACACAACAGCAACTCATCATGTCGACCTACTATAGTGTGTAGCCGTCAGTGATTGGCTTTTACTCCCAACAACATGGCTGAGTCACGTTGACTCACAGCCACAGCGTGCAGCCAGGCATGCTTATAGAAGAGCTTGTGGTTTGAGTGTCGTTCATACAACTGTTATGAACAGATAGGCCCTGAGCCATCACCAGTGTTGTTTTAAAGGTTGTCATTCATTATAGTATTAAGGAATGTTTGTTTCATGTTTTATAGACTTGTTAGAAAATGTTGGTCTATAGTCTAATCATTGGTAGTAGAATGTTTGTCACTCATTTCCCTTGTGCCATTTGGAATAAATAGAATTGTAACGACCTGTAATATTCCAATAACTAGGACCCTATTGAGTCATATCCCCCTTCTTGACTATAGAATCATATATAGAAAGATATTGAATCATATAGAAAGATATTGAATCATATATAGAAAGATATTGAATCATATAGAAAGATATTGAATCATATATAGAAAGATATTGAATCATATAGAAAGATATTGAATCATATAGAAAGATATTGAATCATATAGAAAGATATTGATTCATATAGGATAATATAGAAATATATTGAATCATATAGAAGGATATTGAATCATATAGGATAATATAGAAAGATATTGATTCATATAGGACAATATAGAAAGATATTGCCTAGATAGCAAATGGAATAAGTAATGCATAAAGTAAATATTTGAGGAGCTGTTACTTCATGAACACATTGTTTGGTCATTACAAGGGACCAGCACGCTATGTTCTTCTATCCTCATGTGGGCCTACAATTAATTTACATTCAAAATCCTATTTCCCCTAACCTTACCCTAACCCGTAACCTAACCCCTAAACTTAAAATAGCCTTTGTCCTCATGGGGCTGTGGGATATGTCCCCACGAGAGAGCATTTTCCTTGTCCTAAAATCCCACAAGGATAGTACATCCCCACAAGTATAGAAGAACCAACCACACACAACCCCTACAACCACACACAACCCCTACAACCACACACAACCCCTACAACCACATACAACCCCTACAACCACACACAACCCCTACAACCACACACAACCCCTACAACCACTACAACCACACACAACCCCTACAACCACACACAACCCCTACAACCACACACA
>QNTS01002298.1:37217-67299 GCA_003317085.1 Hucho hucho | reverse complement strand
TCTCTCCTTTCATCCCCCTACCCCCTAGTGTGCTACAGCAGCTCTCATAATAGCCATTGTTTATAGACTAATGACCTTCATTATGCTTGGGGCCAGTTTGTAGCCCCTCCAGAGCTAGTGGATTATCTAGCCTCATGTCAGCTGGAAGTGGAAGGAAGCAGGCTTAAAGTAGCCAACCCAGTGATCATCCTACTCATCATCGCCTGTTAAAAGCCTTCTAAATAGCCTAGCAAACAAACATTTAATAAAAAGACTATTGAAGTCGCCCAAATGTAATTTTGGGAGTTGAGAATCATCATGTCTTTTTTGATATGGCTTATTGCACATCTGAGGCGTAGCGTTTGTGGTTGTGAGATTTGAAGGTCAGTTGTGTGTAGTGTAGTCTAACAATGTTTGGATTTAGTCCTCTTGCGTTTCTTTCAGTGTGACCTTTTAGATATTTAGTGGTGTAATTAGCCAAAGTGTTTGTGTTAATGTTCTGGGGCACACACACACTGTCACATTTAGGAACGCATCCAACCAGTGCTTACCTCCAGTTTCCCACAGTCTTCCATGAAACGGCAGGCTAAGCGTGGAAACTCCATCAGAAACCATGTGGGAGGATTAGGAAGGGAGGGGAGGCAGGTTAGATCGGGACAGAAGGGAACAGCTTTCATCTCCGAAATCCGTCACAGATATATGCCCGACTATCAACAATGGTCAGACTTAGTTCAATGCCCACAGCCTGTCTCTGTGTGTGTGTTCCTGTGTGTCACAAATCCCTTCCGCAGGAAGATTTTTTAAAAACAGTTTCAGGCATTGAGGACGGTAGGAGCCTAGATGGAGAACCCAGTGAACACAAAAAGTTTCAGGCATTGAGGAAGGTAGGAGCCTAGATGGAGAACCCAGTGAACACAAAGAGTTTCAGGCATTGTGGAAGGTAGGAGCCTAGATGGAGAACCCAGTGAACACAAAGAGTTTCAGGCATTGTGGAAGGTAGGAGCCTAGATGGAGAACCCAGTGAACACAAAGAGTTTCAGGCATTGAGGAAGGTAGGAGCCTAGATGGAGAACCCAGTGAACACAAAGAGTTTCAGGCATTGTGGAAGGTAGGAGCCTAGATGGAGAACCCAGTGAACACAAAGAGTTTCAGGCATTGTGGAAGGTAGGAGCCTAGATGGAGAACCCAGTGAAGCCTGTGACTTATCCTCTAATATTCCCCATTTTGATTTCATTACAGATAAACTTTCCCTCTAAGTAACCTGGTTTGCATTCCAAATGGCACCCTATTCCCTATATAGTGCACTACTTTTGACCAGGGACCATGGGGCTTTGGTCAAAAGTAGTGTACTATATAGGGAATAGGGTGGCATTTGGTTCTTTAATGTATTCCTGCTCAGTGCAGCCCTCACACTCGGGAGCTCGTTGGGCAGATTGAAGCCCCTGCTACCATTCAAATGAACAATCTGTTCCCAGGCTACTGGGCTGGAGAGGAGTCAAAAGGGCTGCGGGGGCACAATGTGATAGGATGCTGTAATGCAGGCTAATGCAGAGAGGTGTGAGCGTGCACAGTGAGGCGCTGGTAGTTGGTACATCGCAAAGGAGATGAGGGAAATCACCTGCTTATACGGTTTTTTTTGGGGGGGGGGGGGTAGATTTGTTGGGAGTTTATGTTCAGGGAAAATAGGTGTTTGTGTGCTGCGTGCGTGTCGTTGCAGTAGGTGTGAATACTTTAGTGTTAATAAGTGTGTGTGCTCTTCATGTTCCTCGTTTGCACGTATGTAGTTGTCGTGTGTGTGTGTGTGTGTGTGTGTGTATTTATTGGTACTTCTCCTAATGCTGTTCTCATGATTCTGACACTCTCCCCACCCCCACTCCTGCACGGACTATCTGAACCAGTCCCCTCGTACAAACCTACTGCAGTCAGTTTCTCTCCAATTTCATCTCCATTCCGTTGCTCCCCTTTTAAAACCTGAGGATTTGTCCAAACAAGCTAAGTGGGTCTAATCTGGTGCGTACACCTGTCATACAGACATGTTAACCACACTGCATTTAGCTACTCCAAAAATCATCCAGTCAACCAGCCTAGCAGCTTTGCAGCCCCCGGGAATAAAAGAAACCGCAATGGAGAGGGAGAAGGTGAGTCAGTCGGCAAAGGAGTGGAATATGACGTCCAAAAGAGAGGGGGAGAAAGACGGAAAAGAGGAATAAATCCCCTTAAACCAGGGGCCTGTGACCTTTCTTAAATGTATTTTCTGTAGCAAGGCAATTGGGGATTTCCCCAGAGGTGGGACTGACTGGCTGCTCAGTAGCTCTAGTGAACGGGAAAAAGCAATGGCTAGCACTTTCTAAGTTGAAGTCAATAACAGGTTGGGCCATTCTATGAGGGCCTCTCTCTCTCTCTGTGTTGAGAGCTCAGGGATGGAGAAATGGGCGTTGATTGAGTTCTTAAAAATACTCCTTCCTTCCAACAATCGGTTGTGAAAAAGTGATGGAGGGAGCATGCGCTGAGAAAAAAGATGACCGGAAAGAGACTGTTGATGGATGGCCTGGCAGAGATTCTACTGCATGGCAACAAGGGGGGAAATGGAGAGATAAAGAGGAAAGAGAGAGAATAAACAAGTGTGAATGGGAAAGAGCCTGGAGATCAGAGACCTTGGGAGTCCCTCCAGCCTGTTTCACTGGGTTCGAGAGAGCGAGACGCACACACAGATAGGTCTAATGCACATTGATTTAGCCCCAAAACTCCTATTCTCCAAATCCCTTCTCATATGTTAGCATTTCTACCAAGGCTTACAGGGATTAAAGTGGGCACGGCTGGCCGGCTTGTGTCGGGAATGGAGAGATCCAGAAAGAGGAGTGGAGAGGAGAGGACACGCTGTGTGTGTGTGGCGGTAGTTGGGCTACTCTATGTGTGTGTGTGTGTGTGTGTGTGTGTGTGTGTGTGTGTGTGTGTGTGTGTGTGTGTGTGTGTGTGTGTGTGTGTGTGTGTGTGTGTAATCCTCCATTGCCTGATACAGTAACTATACCAGTCATATCAGCACAGTTTGGCCCACAGTATGCTGTTAGTATGTTGGAAAGCATTGCTAGCCATTTTCTTGAACCTTCCCTCAGTTATATTTAGCAAAATTTGAAAGATGGGCAAATTGAATTTGTATAGCCTACAGTTGGGTTTCTGCATTTTCCTTTGTCAGCTAAACTTAGCATTGGCCTACATTTTAAGTCCCATTTATTTTCCATGAACCTAGACCTGGATGGGTTCTATGCTACAGTGCCTTCAGAAAGTATTCATACCCCTTGACTTAATCCACATTTTGTTGTTAAAGCCTGAACTCAAAATTGATTAAATATTTTCTTTTAATTCTAACCCATCTACACACAATACCCCATAATGACAAAGTGAAAACATGTTTTTAGAAATATTTTCACATTTATTGAAAATGAAATAGACATATCTCATTTACATAAGTATTCACACCCATGAGTCAATACATGTTAGAGTCACCTTTGGCAGCGATTACAACTGTGAGTTTTCTGAGTCTCTTAGAGCTTTGCACACCTGTACATATTTGCACATTTATAATAAAGTATTGCCATAGATTTTCAAGCTGATATATGTCAAAATTGTAACTATGCCACTTCGGAACATTCAATGTTCTTGGTAAGCAACTCCAGTGTATATTTGGCCTTGTGTTTTAGGCTATGTTTTGGAATATCTGCGTTCTCTACAGGCTTCCTTCTTTTCACTCTGTCAATCAGGTTAGTATTGTGGAGTAACTACAATGTGGTTGATCCATCCTCAGTATTTCCTATCACTGTTTTAAAGTATCCATTGGCCTAATGTTGAAATCCTTGAGCGGTTTCCTTCCTCTCCAGCAACTGAGTTAGGAAGGACGTCTGTATCTTTGTAGTGACTGGGTGTAGTGATACACCATCCAAAGTGTAATTAATCATTTCACCATGCTCAAAGGGATATTCAACATCTGTTTTTTTTTTTTTACCCGTCTACAAATAGGTGCCCTTTTTTGCGAGGCATTGAAAAACCTCCCTGGTCTTTGTGGTTGAATCTGTGTTTGGAATTCACTGCTCGACTGAGGGACCTTATAGATAATTGTATGTGTGGGGTACAGAGATGAGGTAGTCATTCAAAGATCATGTTAAACACTATTATTGCACACAGAGTCCATGCAAGTTATGTGACTTGTTAAGCACATTTGTACTCCAGAACTTTCTTTGGCTTGCCATGACAAGGAGGTTAAATACTGACTCAAGACATTTTAAGCTTTTAATTTTTAATTACAAAGTAAAATAATAATCTAAAAACATAATTCCACTTTCACATTATGGGGTGTTGTGTGTAGGCCAGTAACACACCATTTCAATTGAATCCATTTTAAATTCAGGCTGTAACGCAACAAAATGTGGAATAAGTTAATGGCTGTGAATTCTTTCTGAAGGCACTGTATGCAGTGGAACGACAAGGTCAATGGACTTCTAGGAGAGAGAGGCCTACTTAAACTATAGTGTACATCTAAGCCCCTAACCATCAGTTACATCATAAGTTGGCCTTTGTGTGTGTGTGTGTGTGGTGCGTGTGCGTGTTACCCAGAATGGGCTCGATCCATGTCTGACGCATGGCCCCAATCTGTCGTATGTCTCTCCCGGCTCACATCTGGAGCAATGGGTTTTCCCCGGCATAGACACACATGCTGTACACACACACACTGCCCACACACTCTGCCCAAAGATGCATTTCCATGGTTGTATGATGCAGAGGACGCTTTAATATTGTATGAAACCAGAAGAGTCAGTGTAAATAAACCACACACCATCCCCCGTCAAAACACACTTGCTTCATCATGGGAGAACAACTTGATAGTTGTATGGTTTTGCTGCGGTAAGAGTGCTGTCTAGTATGAAAAAGCAGGACACTTCACTTACTCTCCACCTCCTATTCCCCTTCCTCCTTCCCTTCTTTTTTCTCCTCCTCGTCCTAGATGGTGCTCTGCCATGTTCTGGGCATCCCTGGCTGCCTTGTGGTTTTAGCACTGTGCCCACTCCTCTCTGTCTCCTTCCCTGTATGACAAGCTCATAGTGAAAGCCGATGCCCGCGGGATGTGTGCTCACTCCCTCTCTCTCTCTCTCTCTCCCTCTGTCACTTACTTACTCACCATATCTCTCTCTCTTTCTCGCTCTCATTCCGTTCCTTTCTCTCTCTCATTCCGTCCTGAGTTTCAACCGCAGGAACAGACAGGAAATGGGAGAGAGAGAGCTGCTGACGACAGGCCCTACGTCACCTCGTGTCCCTCTCTCCCGCGCACATAGACACAGACACTGTTATCTCACACACATAAACACTGTTCTCTTGCTTGCAGACACACACAGCTCTCTCTCACTCTCTCTCTCTCTCTCACTCACTCACTCACTCACTCACTCACTCACTCACACACACACACACACACACACACACACACGCCGCTCTGCCTCCCAGCTGAATCCTTTATGTAAGACGGTCTGTTGGCCTTAGAGGATAACTCCATGAAATTGCAGCATATTATTGCCCTGCAACTGGGAAGCTATAGGCAGAGAGAGTTAAGCACACAGCATGGTATCATCTATGTACAGTGGCTATCAGAAGTATTCACCCCCCTTTAATTTGTTCACATTTTGTTGTGTTACAAAGTGTGATTGAAATGGATTTGGAAAGTGTCAAAAAAAAAAAATGCATTGATCTACACAATACTCAATGTCAAAGTGACTAGAAAATTATACACATTTTTACGAATGAAAACAATATTAACTCAAGTATAGTCATTGCGTCAGTGATGGTGCCGGGGGTGTAGGGCTGCCGTCGTATTGGCTCTCAACCTATCATACTGTTTTGTTAGTTTTTTCGCATTGTTCGTAACTTGTTTTGTACATAATGTTTCTGCTACCGTCTATTATGACCGAAAAGAGCTTCTGGACATCAGAACTGGGATTATTCACCTCAAATTGTACGAGGAGTTATTCAATGAGTCGGACGCAGCGAACGTTCATTCGCTAGAAAATAAATGGGATGAACTGAAAGCACTTATATCCTACCAACGGGACATTGAAAACTGTAATATCTTATGTTTCACCGAGTCGTGGCTGAACGACGACATTAAGAACATACAGCTGGCGGGTTATACACTCTATCGACAGAACAGCAGCCTCTGGTATAAGACACGGGGCAGGGGCCTATGCATTTATGTAAACAGCTGGTGCACGATACCTAAGGAAGTCTCAAAGTTTTGCTTGCATGAGGTAGTGTATCTCATGATAAGCTGTAGACCACAATATCTACCTAGAGAATTTATCTGTATTTTTCGTTGCTGTCTACATACCACCACAGAGCAAGGTTGGCACAAAAACCGCACTAAATTAGATGTATTCCTCCATAAGCAAACAGGAAAACGCTCATCCAGTGGCGGCGCTTTTCCAGAGCCGGTGACTTTAATGCAGGGAAACTTCAATGAGTTTTACTAAATTTCTATCAGCATGTTAAATGTGCAAAATTCTTCACTCCACACACAGAGACGCGTACAAAGCTCTCCCTCGCCCACCATTTGGCAAATCTGACCATAACTATCGTCCTGAGTTCTGCTTAAAAGCAAAAATTAAAGCAGGAAGCACCGGTGACTCAGTCTGTAAAAAAGTGGTCAGATGAAGCAGATGCTAAACTACGGGACTGTTTTGCTAGCGCAGACTGGAATATGTTCAAGGATTCTTCCGCTGGCATTGAGGAGTACACCACATCAGTCACTGGCTTCATCAATAAGTGCATTGAGGACGTCGTCCCCACAGTGACTGCACGTACATACCCCAACCAGAAGCCATGGATTGCAGGCAACATTCGCTCTGATGTAAAGGGTAGAGCTGCCGCTTTCAAGGAGTGGGACTCTGACCCGGAAGCTTATAAGAAATCCCGCTATGCCCTCCGATGAACCATCAAACAGGCAAAGCATCAATACAGAACTAAGATTGAATCGTAATACACCAGCTTTGACGCTCGTCGGATGTGGCAGGGCTTGCAAACTATTACAGACTACAAAGGGAAGTGCAGCCGAGAGCTGCCCAGTGACACGAGCCTACCAGACGAGCTAAATAACTTCTATGCTTGCTTCGAGGCAAGTAACACTGAAACATGCATGAGAGCATCAGCTGCTCCGGATGACTGTGTGATCACGCTCTCAGCAGCCAATGTGAGTAAGACCTTTAACCAGGTCAACATTCACAAGGCCGCTGTGCCAGACGGATTACCAGGACATGTACTCCGAGCATGCGCTGACACACTGGCAAGTGTCTTCACTGACATTTTCAACCTCTCCCTGTCCAAGTCTGTAATACCAGCATGTTTCAAGCAGACCACTATAGTCCCAGTGCCCAAGAACACTAAGGTAACCTGCCTAAATGACTACCGACCCGTAGCACTCACGTCTGTAGCCATGAAATGCTTTGAAAGGCTGGTCATGGCTCACATCAACACCATTATCCCAGAACCCCTAGACCCACTCCAATTTGCATACTGCACCAACAGATCCACAGATGATGCAATCTCTATTGCACTCCACACTGCCCTTTCCCACCTGGACAAAAGGAACAGCTATGTGAGAATGCTATTCATTGACTACAGCTCAGCGTTCAACACCATAGGGCCCTTAAAGCTCAACACTAAGCTAAGACCCTGGGACTAAATACCTCCCTCTGCAACTGGATCCTAGACTTCCTGACGGGCCGCCTCCAGGTGGTAAGGATAGGTAACAACACATCCGCCACGCTGATCCTCAACACGGGGGCCCCTCAGGGGTGCGTGCTCAGTCCCCTCCTGTGCTCCCTGTTCACTCATGACTGCACGGCCAGGCTCAACTCCAACACCATCATTACGTTTGCTGATGACACAACAGTGGTAGGCCTGATCACCAACAACAATGAGACAGCCTATAGAGAGGAGATCAGAGACCTGACTGTGTGGTGCAAGGACAACAACCTGTCCCTCAGTGTGATCAAGACTAAGGAGATGATTGTGGACTACAGGAAAAGGAGGACCAAGCATGCCCCCATTCTCATCGACGGGGCTGTAGTGGAGCAGGTTGAGAGCTTCAAGTTCCTTGGTGTCCACATCACCAACAAATTAACATGGTCCAAGCACACCGAGACAGTCGTGAAGAGGGGGCGACAAAACCTATTCCCCCTCAGGAGACTGAAAAGATTTGGCATGGGTCCTCAGATCCTCAAAAGGTTTTACAGCTGCACCATCGAGAGCATCCTGATGGGTTGCATCACTGCCTGCCGTTATGTTCAGAAAATCCAACGTCGAATCGCCCATTGAAACGTGAAGAGATCGTGTTCAAATATACCTATAAACTTTTCCTAAACAAATCAAATACCAGTTAAAATGCATCCTTAGCTATCCTTTTATTAATATGAGCGATAATATTTCACTCGGATGGTCACCTAAACGTTATATAAGTAAAATAAAGTGGGGCGCGCAGCCAGCCTTACGCACAAGAAAACTTGTTGACATCTGAGCTACCTTGGCCATATCCTTTCCCTATTCTTCCTGCTTCCTCCAATCTCTCTGAGGCTTTATATATAGACTGTTGACATCTAGTGGAAGCCATAGGTACTGAAATCTCGCCTGCTATTTCTGTTCTGTTACACTCACAGACATTATGTTAATACTTTTAGAAACTTCAGAGTGTTTCCTATCCAATAGTACTAATTCTGTGCATATCCTATTTTCTGGGCCTGAGTGGGAGACATTTTACTTTGGGCACACCAGACTCTCCAAAACCGTCACCTCGGGAACCGCTCCCTAAGAAGTTAAGCATGGTCAAGTTAATAATTATGCTGTGGATGATGTATCAAACCACTCAGACACATCAAAGATGCAGTCGTCCTTCTGAACTGATCTGCAGGACATGAAGGAAACTGCTCTGGGATGTCGCCATTGGTGATTTTAAAACGGCTTCAGAGTTAAATGGCGGTGGTGGTGGAAAAAACTGAGAATGGATAAACATTGTAGTGATTCCACAATAATGACCTTAATGACAAATTGAAAAGAGAAAAAAAAGTATACACAATAAAAAAATTCAAAAACATGCACTAAAGTAATATTGCCCAAAAGAACACAGCAAAGGCCTATATTTTGGGCCTAAATGCAAAGCCCTATGTTTTGGGCAAATTTTCAGGATAAAAAGAAACGGGATGGACTTAAGCACAGGCAAAATCCTAGAGGAGAACCTGATTGTCTGCTTTACACTAGACACTTGGAGAGGTATTCACCTTTCAGCAGGACAATAACCTACAACACAAGGCCAAATCTACACTGGAGTTGCTTACCAAGAAGACAGTCAATGTTCCTGAGTGGCAAAGTTACAGTTTTGACTGAAATCTGCTTGAATCTTTGGCAAGACTTGAAATTTGCTGTCTAGCCATGATCCCATTGACAGAGCTTAAATAATTTTTAAAAGAGTAATGGGCAAATGTTTCACAATCCAGGTGAGCAAAGTCCGAACTAGGGCTGTTACGGTGACCGCATTACCGCCACACTGGCGCTCACAAGTCATGACGGCAGTCAAATTCCATGTAAACATTTAGTCACGGTAATTGGGCTTCTCCAAGCTCTGCTGCTGCTGATGGTCATTAGTAGCATACCAAACTTGCTATCTGATTCAGCTGATGGTCATTAGTAGCATACCAAACGTGCTAACTGCCTGGTACTCAGCACTCTATTGTCCCTCAAATCACTCTGACATCAATGCAAATGTTATCGAAAATCTAATCAAACACTTCATGAGAGCCCATGAGCTCATGTTGCGCAACATTTCTATAGGCTATGCAATTGCGTGAGAAAACAGAGTGATGGCCTCTATTAAAAAGAGGAGGATCCCATTAGCTTTCTATAGGCTACACCTGTTATATTCATTTATCAACCTTCCTAATATTAAGCACATTGCTTCTCTTTACAACAGGAGTATAGCCTACCTGGCTGGCATGAAAAAGAACCATGGGAAAGCGTCCTCCATTCACTATTTAAGTACATAGATGACAGTTCTTTTTTCCCCCTGCCCCTGTTTGGAGACAGGTGCATGATAATCGTACTCCCTAATGTAGCCCACAGCCATATGGCATAGCCAGATCAGGGCCTAACATAAGGACAACTCAGAGTATGCTATTCTGTTCTTCTGAAATAGACTACATTTTCATAGATTTCATAGATTTTTATTTATTAAAATGTAGATGTTCTGATGGTCTGCATCAGTGGCTTGTAGGCTATGTGTGGAAGTCAGGAGATGCTAAATGTGTTTATGTTTATTAACGGTAAATTACAGTGAGACCGGCAGTTATTTGCTTGACAATCAACGGCTGACAAAATGTCATGACTGCCAGAGCCCTAGTCTTAACAGCCAAAAAGCACATGGAATCTGATATTTCAAGCCACATTTCAATCCACTTCTCTAACTGGTTTAAAGTCAAATACAAAATCTGATTCCTGGCCCGTGTCTGAATGGTCAAATCTGATTTATAATTTTTTTAATCTGAAAAGGTTTTTAGAATGTTATTTGGCATATCTTGTTGCTTGCTAACTTCTGTTTGACAATAACATGTGGTAGCTAACCAGCTTGTTAATTGTTTACAAACAAGTCAGTGAATGTGCTTGAAAGCTAAACCGCTTCCTAGCTAGCTAGTTGACTGCTGTCGGGAGCCAAAATAGACTTGTTTTCAAAGGATCCTCTTATCCTTAACTTACACTGATTTTGAACATTCAAAGCAGCTGGGAAACATCCATGGCAGGCATTGTCACCTTAGCTTGATACATAACTTCTGACTGATAGGAGCACCACCAACAGTCAGACTACACCACTCTGCACACACCCGTCGTTACTATGACAACTTGCGTAGCCATGTCAGTAAATGCCTGCTGTATGAACACGTCAAATCC
This sequence comes from Hucho hucho, assembly GCA_003317085.1. Lineage (NCBI taxonomy): Eukaryota > Metazoa > Chordata > Actinopteri > Salmoniformes > Salmonidae > Hucho > Hucho hucho. The sequence continues at coordinate 56,352 of QNTS01002298.1, read as the reverse complement.
GATTTGATCACTTGTAATTCCAAAACGGATTTGAAAAACAACCGCTGATTTGAGCACGAAGGCCTGCAGTGAGAACAAGGCTTTAGAGACTTCCCCAAGAAGACTCACAGCTGTAATCGCTGCCAACGGTCTTTCTAATATGTATTGACTTGTTCTTCCACTTTGACATTAGAGTATTTTGTGTAGATCATTAATTAAATCCGTTTTAATCTCACTTTTGAACACAATAAAATGTGAAGAAATCCAAGGGAAGTGAATCCTTATGACACCCACTGTATGTTCGCTATGATATTTCAAGCCAACTGTCATCTCTCCTGTTTTATTGGTTTGTCTGACAGAGACATTAGTGGATCGAGTTAATGTCATGATAAAAGACACCGATGTGTCGGATAAGATATTAGACCGGCTTAGGTTAGACAGAGTTATTAGGTCGCCTTGACATTTTGTGAAATTAAACTGAGGACAGTTGAATGAGCAACGCTACAGTACATTTGGTGTGTGTAGGTCTGTATCACTCTTTGAAACCAGACTAACTCATTATGTCAGTTTGTGTTTGTTAATGTGTCACCATGGAAACCAGTGCCCAGTTGCTTGGAGCTTGATGGCTGTAGGTAAATAATGCTTCCTCTATGGATGCTTTAATACACACGAACACTCCCTCCGTGCCTACAATGTTCCCCTGAAAGACTACCATTTGCAGAATAGTCCCTCTAGGCTACACTTGGGGCGTCCCATTATTGACCTACACTTTGCCTGTCTCCACTCTTTTCACTTCAGTATTTGACTCCCTTTCAAGAGTCTTTTCTGTAGTAGAGATCAGAGATGATGCTTGTTGTTGTTGCTTCCCCTCTGTTTCTGGCTTGACTGCCCATACGACTCTCACTGAGACAACTAGGATCTCTACCGCACCACTCCTGTCGTCAGTACACACATCCGCGCATGTGCTCGCATGAAAGCAATGTGCACACACACAAATGACACACGCGTACACACACCGCCACATGACCTTTCAGATGATTGAGACCCTCTTGCTGTGCTCCCTGTTGGACTCTGGAGGTTTAGTCGAGTTCCCCCCCCCCCACACACACACACACACACACACCCTTTCCTCCTCCCTCTGTGGTGCATCACAAGACAATCTGTGATTCCCAGAGAGTGGCAGGAACACTAATGATAGTAATGATAGTACTGGGGGCCTGAGACAGACAGCCAGGAGCCCAACGGGACTCCTCAACCACTCGTGAATTGGACAGTCTTGGTTTGGTTGTGAAATAATATTAGTCTTGGTATCGGAAAATAGTAAGACGTAATACCTAACACACAGAGACAGATTTACGGTTTCGTCTACTCTCGAACAGACCTAAACGTTACTTTAACTAAAAGAAAAACTCAACTACGACGGAACGGGGGGGGGGGGGTTACGGCTGAAAAATACTCAAGTAAGATTTGGACTCTTCCCTTGTTAATCCAACGTGGGTGAATGGAGAACCCTGGGTATTTTAATATGTATTCACGGCGCATTGCCTTGTCTGGATGGAGACTGCTTTGCTGACTCCAGTGTCTAGACTAAAGCCATAGACTAGGCACCATTTGATGGGTGTATCGTACTTTTTCATTTCATCGTTCATTTAAATGCGATGGAGGTGTTGACGTGGATCTTCCAGGCCGAGGAAAATCTGCACCTTAGTTAGGGTGGATGCGGTTTCACTGGACTCCACTTAAACAACTAGGCTAGACGCTAGACTTTTCAAGCATGAACTGAATACAAACCTCCAACCAACATTTTTGCCTGCATGCGGCTGTCCTCAGGTTTTATTAGGGTTTTTATCCAACCCTCATTATCCCTAGCTATAGGGCCCTACTTTGTCTGCTGAGAGTGGTATAAGTTTAATGTGTTTCACTGCATCGTCGCGTTGGCCTCCTTAATGTCAATTGCTGAATGTGGACATTGCCGCGAGCCAACCTGTCAACGTGCTGTTTTAAACCCAACTTGTCCCTGGTCCTGCTGGCTCGTTTGGCTTCAGCACTCTCCCTCCTAATTGAAATGGTCGTACATTAAAAACACCAGGTGTGTTTAACTTCTTAGGGAGCGGCTCCCGAGGTGACGGTTTTGGAGAGTCTGGCGTGCCCAAAGTAAAATGCCTCCCACTCAGGCCCAGAAAATAGGATATGCACATAATTAGTACTATTGGATAGGAAACACTCTGAAGTTTCTAAAAGTGTTAACATAATGTCTGTGAGTGTAACAGAACAGATATAGCAGGCGAAACCCGAGAAACATCCATCCGTAATTACTGTTTTTTGTCACATTGGCTCTGTTTGACAGTCTCCCTATTTATTTCAAAGGCAAGCAGCTCAGAGATTTCAGTACCTATGGCTTCCACTAGATGTCAACAGTCTCTATACAAAACCAGGAAACGTTAGACCTTTTGCAGGCGCGCAACCGAGTGCGCGCTCCACTGTTTTTTCCTTTCTTATCGTTCAGGCTACAATCCGGTTGAAATATTATAGTAAATATACATAAAAGAATACCTAAGGAAACATAAAAAATGATGTTTGATTTGTTTGTAGAAATATGATAGGTATAATTTCAACGCGTTCTCTTCACGGTTCTATGGGCGACTCGACGGTGGATTTTATGAACATAACGCGCCAACCAAACGGAGATTTATGGATATAATAAATTACTTTTTCTAACCAAAGAAGCATGGATTGTCTTCGTTGGACACTTGGGAAGCACTCAGCAGAAGTTCATCAAAAGTAATCGATTTTATATTAGCGATTTTATGCATTTTGTGAGACCCGGGTTGGGTTATGGATTTATGCTAATGCATAAATATTAGAGGTGCTACCCTCAAACAATCAAATGTTGTGATATTGCCAAGAGTCAGAGCTTTTGATGGCTATGAAACACTTGTATATTGATGAATTTTTAATAATTCAACTTTGGGATTTTGAATTTGGCGCTTTACTGCTCCGTAAGAGGTTAAAGCCCAAACTCCTACCCATGCAAACCTGCTGTGTAAATTGTTTTTTCAACTACAACTCTTGTGTTTGGGTCTCTCTCTCTCTCTCTCTCTCTCTCTCTCCACACCCCCTGGCTTGTCGCTTTCGCTCTCCCGCCTCAGCCATCACTGTGAGTGNCCCCCGACCACAGAGAGCAGAGGAGCACTGCTAACAACAAAGACGAGGAGCAGAAGGATGGTGTCACATTGAAAATACTTTTCTTTTATGGCTTACCTCAGCAGAAATGTTAACCAACCCAGGGTGATAGAGGCAGATAAGGGACAGTAATACTGGGAGGAAGTGGAGGAAAGTGGAAAGAAGGATTGTGTTGGCAGCTGAAAGGGTTTTGTTTTGGATAGCAGAGTGCTAGAGCAGTTTTGTGTCTTTTGCGATTTTAGCCCAATGCGGGATGCTAAGAACAATGTTAGCGCGCTACATGCTACGTCGTACGGTGATAGCATTAGTGTCTACCATGTTCTTCCAAAGGAGAAACACTTCAGCAATAAGCTAGCCGCTAGCTCTTGCTGCTTCAGACCTTTTTAGTCTCTACCTCGGGAAAGTCAGCTCAATGTTAAAGCAACACGCTAGGCGGCCATGTTTGAGCTGATAGAAAGCTCCTTCTCTGTTCCACACACTCTCTCCTCTAAAGCTCCCTGACTAGAACTAATCACTCCTAGCCAGGCGCCCAGAGAGGCTCCAAGCACCGCTCCCACCCCCCTCGCCTTCCATCCCACCCCCACTTCGGATAACCGTTCTTGGGTACACGTGCGGCGAGGTGTTCCTGGCTGGTTCGCGGGCATGGAGACAGGGAAGGCTGTAATCCCATTTGGGAAACGCTGCACTCTCCGCTGGTGATTAGATTACAGTAGCACAGTGCTGCTGTTGTCGTGAGCTTCGTGTCTCAAACGTCCAGGCCCCTTTAAAAACAGCAGTGGAAGTAATATATTACCTCCCTACCATTACTGTGGTAAGGCCCACACGACTGTCTGACTCCAGACTGTAGGCTGGGACTGTGTGAGTCTGGTGAGCTTAGTTTACCTCGCGACATGGATTTGTGTGTGTGTGTGTGTGTGTGTGTGTGTGTGATTGGATCAGAGGGGCCTCATCTCATTTGTTGATTGGCTGTTGTCTCGACGGCCGACTTGCAGCTTTATGGGTCTGGGTGTCTGGCTCGCTTACTACACGCCTCCAAATCAGAGGGCTCTGATTTGGTGATTTGGCTGTTGACTGGTGGGGTGAAAAGTTCACTTCCCATGTCTCATGTTTGTAGCCTAGCTGGGTTGTAGAGTAGGGATGGAGTATGTTGTGTTGTACCAGGGAGGAGGTAGGAATTATGCGCCTTAATTACAGCAATGGAGATGTAATTGGTGCATTCGTGGTGCACCCATTTGGTATTTATCCATGTTTTTTTTATTCATCTTTTCACACTATTTTGAGTCCCTGCACAACCATTGTTATATAAATGGAGTTATCTAGTTCTTTATTTTGACCCTTGCGGTGTGTTGATATGTATTGTATTTGCAGCATTGTTTAGTTCAGAGAAACAGGATAGAGAAGCTGTCCTCTCACTACTCTCTGGCACTTTCCCACACTCTGGCCCCACCCCCATCTCCAGTGACACGCTCCTTCTCCAACCAGCCCTCGCAACAGGCAGCGCTCTACTTCTGTTTCTCTGACAACCGTTTGAAATGGACAAAAGGGCAAGCTGAAAAAAGCTTTTTTTCTCCCTCCTACACTCTCCCCCTCTTTTCTTCTTTTTTTCTTCACCCTCGCTCCCTCCGTCTGTCAGGCCGGGGAGGACAGAAAGGGCTTTTTGATTGTCGTTGGCCTACGGCGTTCTAGCGGTGTCACGGGGAGAAGGGGGTCCAGACAAATGAGGGGATCACCATGATTGCCTTCACCTCTCGCCGCAGCACCACTGTTTCTCCAGAGTTCAGTCAAACAACACTGCCGTGCCAGATATGTCATCCTTCAGGCGCTTAGGCTTTTTTCCCCCTCCCTCACCTTCTTCCTTTTTTGGGGTGGTGGGGGGGGGGTGTTTTGACACCCTTTTGAGGTGGTTTTGGAGGGTCGGCGACTCATTTACGTTCATATTCTGATTAGGAAAGGAAACCCGTTCGTTGGGGAAATGTATCCCAGCAAATGTATCCCAGCAAGTCCTGGCCGTGGAAAAGCCTGAAATGAATCATATTATATTAGGTGTTCATGTTGGTTTAGGAAAGATTGACTGTCTTCCGGTGAAATTTTGTCTCGACCCTTTTGGTTATCTGGCTTTGGTTTTATTTTTGCAGCGAATCTCTCAGCAATATCAATGATTCTGCACTTCTTCTTGCCAACCTTTTTTAATGGTGCTGAGAATCCAATCGAGTTCAGAGTGAGAATAGTCCTTGGCCTTAGCATTAATCACATTTTAAGTCCAGTGCTATCAACACACTGTTTCTCTTACTCTCTCTCTCTCTATCTCTCTCTCTATCTCTCTCTCTGGACTCCACTTCTCTCTCTCTCTCTGTCTGTCTGTCTGTCTGTCTGTCTGTCTGTCTGTCTGTCTCTGGACTCCACTCTTTCTGGGGTCTATCCAATTTCCAGCTCCCTCCCAAAGGCTTCTTTAATGATCCTTTTGAACTTCCTTCCAGTTCACTATCCATGTGGCTGTGAAGTGCGTTTTCTATCACCCTAAAAGGGACAACCACTATCTATACAAAAGTCTGCTAGAACTTGTTTGCACCCCTTAAAGTAACTGTCCAGTGAACTTTTAAAAGTTCTGTTAACATACCCACATAATGTTGTTGACTCATCCTATACTCTTATTTGTGTCAATATCATACATTTGGGGGGGAAAAAAAACACTTCAAAAACACTACCTCAGACTTGTATCTCAAACAGTTTGTCGTCACTCGCATTAATATTTTTAATGACCAGTGTACGCCCACACTATTCCAATACAGAAAAGCTGCTTTTTTACATACTTCTAAAAAACTTGGAAGGAAAAATATTTCACTGATAATGTAATGAATTTCATAGACATCTGTAAATACTGTACAGTTACTTTAAAGGTGCAACCTGTAACTTTAATTTTTGAAAAAATGACTGCAGTTATTTTTATAAACAGGGGGGTGAGTAGTGGCACATGAAACAATGTAGTTTATTTCAGCTTCTTGGCTGAGTGAGTTTTTGTAGTGCCTTAAGTTTCCAATGGGGGATTTCAATGAAATTTAGGCTACAATTTACCAACTACACCTTTAAGCAACAATGGAATATCCCACAGGAAGTGGTCAGTTCACTTGGTATTAGCGAGTCAGCAGTATTGGTCGTGAACTGAAAAGAAGACATACACAAAATGGCCGCCATCTTCCCTTCGGGAGAGCTGTTTTGATCTGTCTTATTGAAAGAGGAAAAAAACACAGTATTTGATTTTCTCATTCTCCCTTTGGAAGATAGCCTCGGCCCAAAGACAGCCAGGGAATGGCTGTGTAGTTGTATGGTACTAGGTGTGATTGTGTATCACATTGGGGAGTAATGTGGCTTAATTCCCTGTCCAATCATTTTTCCCGACCCTAAGTGTGTTCAATGTGGCTTAACCGCTCCCACAGAGGCTACCCTTCAAGGCACTGTTTTAGATAGCATGGACTAACTCACACTAAACTAAAGAGAAACTTATATATTGTGTGTGTGTGTGTGTGTGTGTGTGTGTGTGTGTGTGTGTGTGTGTCCGTCCGCCCGCGCGCGTACCTGTATAGTTATTTTGTGTTCCTATACAGTCACTATGACTTCTGGGTTGTTTCAGATCCATAGTGTAATTTCTTTCTCCATTCTATAACATTGTGATATTGACATTTTAAGATGTGTTTACCCACACAGCTCCCACTTCCAGCAGCTCCGCTGGGAATGCTTGGAGCCCCCATATGTGATATTAGCCAGCTTGATATGCATGGACCCAGTGTCACATTCACCTTTTTAACTTGGATGGTTCTGTTCTACTTTGTCAAAAGCAGCTGTAACTGGACTGGATAACGTACTATAACTCTATTACTAACCACATCTAGAAATAACTTCACTTGACCACATGTATTACACTGTAATGTTTTTATTGTAAGGGAAATTAAAATAGGCTATATAGGAGTTTTTCAGTAGGGCCTTGAAGAATCTGCCAATGTGCCCTTGAGCAAGACACTTAACCCTAATTTGTTCCAGTGGCACCGTACTACTATGGCTGACTCTGTAAAACAACACATTTCACTTCACCAAAAAACATTTTCTTGCTTCTATCTAAACAAATAACTAGTGTTATATTTCTACATGGATATACACTATATATACAAAAGTATGTGGACACCCCTTCAAATTAGTCGATTCGGCTATTTCAGCCACAAGCGTTACTGACCGGTGTATCAGATTGAACATACAGCCATGCAATCTCCATATAAAACATTGGCAGTAGAATAGCCTTACTGAAGACCTCAGGGACTTTCAAAGTGGCACCGTCATAGGATGCCACCTTTCCAACAAGTCAGTTTGTAAAATGTCTTCCCTGCTAGAGCTGCCCCGGTCAACTGTAAGTGTTATTGTGGAAACGTCTAGGAGCAACAACGGCTCAGCCGCGACGTGGTATGCCTCACAAGCTCACCGAACGGGACCGCCGAGTGCTGAAGCACGTAAAGCGTAAAAATCGTCTGTTCTCGGTTGAAACACTCACTACAGAGTTGCAAACTGCCTCTGAAAGCAACATCAGCACAATAACTGTTCGTTGGCAGCTTCATGAAATGGGTTTCCATGTCCCGAGCAGCTGCACACAAGCCTAAGATAACCATCCGCAATGCCAAGAGTCGGCTGGAGTGGTGTAAAGCTGGCCGCCATTGGAGCAGTGGAACCGTGTTTTCTGGAGTGATGAATCACGCTTCACCATCTGGCAGTCCAACAGATGAATCTGGATTTGGCGGATGCCAGGAGAACACTACCTGCCCCAATGCATAGTGCCAACTGTAAAGATTGGTGTAGGAATAAAGGTCTTTGGCTGTTTGTCATGGTTTGGGCTAGTACCCTTAGTTTCCAGTGAAGGTAATTCTTAACGTTACAGCATACAATTCTGTGCTTCCAACTTTGTTGCAACGGTTTGGGGAAGGCGCTTTCCTGTTTCAGCATGCCAAAGCCCCTGTGCACAAAGCGAGGTCCATACAGAAATTGTTTATCGAGATCGGTATGGAAGAACTTGACTGGCCTGCACAGAACCCTGACCTCAACCCCATCGAACCTCTTTGGGATGAATTTGAATGCCGAATCGCCCAACATCAGTGCCCGACCTCACTAATACTTGTGGTTGAATGGAAGCAAGTCCGCGCAGCAATGTTCCAACATCTAGTGGAAAGCCTTCCCAGAAGAGTGGAGGCTGTTATAGCAGCAAAGGGGGACCAACTCCATATTAATACCAATCATTTTTTTCATGCAATTCATCCTTTACAATTGCAAATGCACTATTCATCAAGCTTTGAGGATGACCGGCAACGTTCTCAACTTTCTCCAGCGGGAACTTATTGGCTGAAAGCCCAGCGGTTCTAGTGTTAACAGACTGATTGCAGTTATTACTGTTATTGAGTTTAATAACCAGGCTGTTAGAGCCCATCCAAAGCCACTCTGCTCTCTATCGAGCTGCATGGCTGCTGAAAACATTTACAGGCACTGCGACAGTCGCCTAAATCGCCTTTATCAGGCCCCATGCTCTTGTTTTTTTGTCCCGTGTAGCTCAGTTGGTAGAGCATGGTACTTGCAACGCTAGGGTTGTGGGTTCGATTCCCACGTGGGACCAGTACGAAAAAAAAGTATGAAAATGTATGCACTCACTACTGTAAGTCACTCTGGATAAGAGTGTCTGCTAAATGACTAAAATGTAAAATGGACATAGTCATTCCAAAACTGTTCAACTCATCATTCTTTATTGAGATTTGTATTTAACTTTCATCATGTAAAGATATTGCCCCTCATGTCACTCAATGGCTATCTCCCCGCTTCCCAACGTATAGGTTTGTGTGCTCTCTCCATCCCCTACAATCCCCCCACCCCTTCCATCTCCCCCCGTGTCCCTGAGCGTAACCATAGAGATCACACCACAGAACAGGGTGGTTCTTGGTAGGCTAACAGAGAGGGAGGGGGGGTCTCCTCTTCATAATTGATTGCTACATACACACTCACACACACACAGCCATCTAGGTCAGTTGGATGGGACACCCTGGGCCCGGAGTGTGATCGACTCAATATTGACCCAGTGAGAGGCTATGCGTTCTGCTTTCGGCTGAAGGCTTCATACGTCTTTAAACGCCCAGCTATCTAGTCTTCTCTCACACGTCTCTCTCGCTGTCACTCTTTTACTCTCTCTCACTCTCTTTCTCCATTCTTTCTCTGCTCATTGTCTCCTCACACACTCACATTCCCAGTTACTGTACGCTCATTTATCTAACCTCCTCTGACACACACGTCTCTCTCTCTCTCCCTCTCTCGCTTTCTCTCTCCACCCTCCATTTGCCCCACCAATATTTACATGCTAAAAATGCCACTGGTGATGGGAGAACTCAACCAATGTTTTTAGATGCGTACCAGCAAAGCCACTACACGTTTATAGACAATATACCGACGCACAGACAGCACATTGCACAAACATAACAACCCTCGCAATATCAACTACAATATACATATCTCCCTGGCATATTGCATTATTTATGCAGCCGTATACAAGACATGTTTTTGGATCGTTGTTGTGCTGTGCTTACTTGAACGTGGCAAGGCAGTCCTTCATGTGGGCAAACTTTGTCATCAAAGTTTTTCATCAAAGTCTTGCATTCTCTGGATTTAGGGTGCTTTCAAGATAGCTGGGAACTCAGGAAAAAACTAGGTGGAATCATGATGTCAGTGATCTTCAGGTCGGAGCTCTAGAAAGAGGCCAGCGTTCCTGACATGGAATTCGGAGTTAAATGACCATTCGAAACGTATGTTTCAAATCTGAACTAGTTTTTTTTTCCCTAGTTCCCAGTTGTCTTGAACACACTGAAGTCTGAGATTTCCCAATTATTAGTATCCAGTTGTTTTGAATGCGGCTGAAGTCATGCTGGATTGACTGCATGGCCAATGTATTCAACCATTTCTGGCCCATGGTGCTGTGTGTGAATGTTTATCCTCATCACAGCAGCAATATTTGTGACCTTTTGCCACAAGAAAAGGGTAACCAGTGAAGAACAAACACCATTGTAAATACAACCCATATTTATGTTTATTTATTTTCCCTTTTGTACTTTAACTATTTGCACATCATTACAACACTGTATATAGACATATGACATTTGAAATGTCTTTATTCTTTTGGAACTTCTGTGAGTGTAATGTTTACTGTTCATGTTTGTTTATTCAACTTTTGTTTATGATCTACTTCACTCACTCTGGCAATGTTAACATCTGTTTCCCATGCCAATAAAGCCCTTGAATTGAATTGAATTGAATTGAGAGCGAGAGAGATTCGTCTTTTGATCTCCTCTCCTTATCCCAAAACGAAACAGACGCTGGGATATAATAAGCACAAGAAAGAAAAGTCTTCCGCCCCTCCACAACAATGGTAAATCATTTTGGTTTTCCCTGCTGACTCATGTGGAGAGGGATGTTGGATGTTTGCCCCCCAATCAGCCTTCTCTGTTTCTTATTCTCCCTCTTTCTGTTCTTTTCTCCTCATCCCTCTTACCTGTCATAGCCACGACAAATCGTTTAGCGTCTCGAACAGACGATACATCCTTTCATTACAACCCCGGGAGCCCTCTGCCATTTCTCGCTCTCTCTACCTCTCTCTCTCTGTATTTTTTTCAATCATCAGACAGGAGACTTATTCTGGGAAAACATAAATGATCTATTGATGAGGGAAACTTATTAATGTGAGGCAGATTTTTTGAGTGTACTTGCCAAGTGGGCGGTGGTAGGGGGGGATCATTCATGTTTCACTGGCCCGCTAATGACCCCCGATCGTTTGGCGAAAGGGGTGCAATCGGCCCTCCGTGACAGTGACGCATGGGCCTCTGAGTCGCATTGATCGCCTAGGGGTCCTTAGGAGTGGGCATAACAAAACACACACACACACTGTGCACCTTTGTAAACCTCACATGCCTGCTTTGTGTCAGAGACAAGTGCATCTAGACTATGCTGCCTACCTTTGTGTGTGTGTGACGAGACCTTCCTTCTATGATATGAGCGCTGATTACAAGAGCAGACCACCCTAAGCAGAGTGCTGAAGGTTGATGGGACAGCAGGCTAGTGAGTAGCTCTCTAGCTTAGACACACACAGCGCTGTGAATGCCAAAGACTGGTCTACTGGGAGGTATAGGCCTACTTCAGTTGAAGGCAGAGGACAAAGTTCTGTTTGAAAAGCCACATTGCAAAAGCTCTGGAGAAGTGAGAGTGAAGGTGTGGGATTTGAGGTGTGTGTGCTTGTGTCCTGCATCCAGCTCTGTGTGTGTGCCCACGTCCAGCGCCTGTCAACATGGTGAGAGGTTAAGCAATAAATGTTTATGGAGGAGCCTCTCACAGAGTTTACACACACTTCCCTCAGCACTTATCGCTGCGCTCAGTGATTTCCACCTGTGCTCCCGGGCTCACCCTTCCACCTCTCCCGGACTCTTAAAAACCCAGAGTGCTTCTGTGTTATTCTGCAAATGCCAGGCCTTTCCCAGGCTGTGTCTTAAATGACACTCTATTCCCTTTGGGCCCTGGTCTGAAGTAGTGTACTATATAGTCAATAAGGTGCAATTTGAGACGCTAGCCAAGTCCCCCTCCCCCCCCGATGATGTTTAGCTAGTGGCGACTCTGTGAGGACTTTAACGAGGTCTGAGTGACGGGTTGATATGCCGTGTTCTCAGCTCTTTACGGTGTTAGAGCGTTAAGGTGATGCTGGTGCTATAGGGCAGCGGAGCTCAACTCAGTGGGAAGTTTGTACTCTCACACTCATCAATGCGCACACACACACACACATCCACACACACTATCATGCATACAGCAGGTGACCACTCTTGACAGCGCTGTATATCGACAGTGACACAGCTAACCCGAAACAAACGAGCAAACGTCTCCTCTCACCGCTCCCCTGGTTATTGGACACACCTGGCTGCTTCGCCGCCAGAGGAAACCAAGTGGCCATGAGTCAGATGTCGGGAGATCGGTCCAGGCCAGGGAGGGAAACTCAATAGCCCCAGGCCCCTTGAGACACACAGGGACAGGGCTTATGGGGAGAGGCAAATGGTCTGGATAACTGGCCCTCCTCCCTTGTCTCCCTGAGAGACCTAGAAGGTTGCCTTTGGCCTTTGTTGTCTTCAAAACATTATAATTAGTTTAAAATGCCTTTATTTTACTTATGGCATGTTCAATAGAAGAAAAAGATAACTCTGGCGTGTTTCGGCAGCATGGCCTTCATCGGGGAGTAACCACAGCCTTTGTAGTCTCATTGATCAGGAGAATAAGAAGAGGATGTTTTGTCATTTCTCTATCTCCGTCATTCAGTTTTGATAGAAACACTCCTGGTAGGGATGAACATTTCTGTAGCTTTTGCTGCCGACTAACCGATCCTTAACCACTTAACAAACACTTACATTTGTTCCAAACAGTAAAGTGATGTGACCAACAGAAAATCATGCATACTAGAAACCTACATTGCTTTAATACACTATAAGTGCATTTTTCCAAATACTTAATGGTGGGACTAGAAACATCAAGTGCTTTAATTTATAAACAGTAAAACATATGTATGAAAATACCCTCAAATAAAAGCTGACATTCTGTACTGGCGCCTAATATTAAGCATTCTATGTGTAATCTAAAATGTATTATAAACTACCACGGGTATGACGAAATATGTATTTTTACTGCTCTCATTACATTGGTAACGGTAGAACAGTTTCTAATAGGCTCCTCGGGGGTTTGTGGTGTATGGCCAATATACCACGGCTTAGGCCTTCTCCTCCGTCAATGCCACGGCCGTTTACATCCCTCCTCAAGCCGATACCACGATGACCCTCAAAGATCTTCACTGGACTTAATGCAAACTGGATACCACATATCCTGAGGCTGCATTTATTGTAGCTGGGGATTTTAACAAAACAAATCTGAGGACTAGGCTGCCGAAGTTCTATCAACATATCGACTGGACTACTCGCACTGCTAAGACTCTCGACCATTGCTATTCAAACTTCCGGAATGCGTACAAGGCCCTCCCCCGCCCTCCTTTCGGAAAATCTGACCACGACTCCATCTTGCTCCTCCCTTCCTAAAGGCAGAAACTCAAACAGGAAATACCTGTGCTAAGAACTATTCAACGCTGGTCTGACCAATCGGAATCCACGCTTCAGGATTGTTTTGATCACCTGGACTGGGATATGTTCCGGGTAGCTTGCGAAAATAATCTAGACACATACACAGATACGGTGACTGAGTTTATAAGGAAGTGTATAGGAGATGTAGTACCCACTGTGACTATTAAAACCTACCCTAACCAGAAACCGTGGATAGAAACTGAAAACGCGAACCAACGCATTTAACCATGGCAAGGTGACTGGGAATATGGCAGAATATAAACATTGTAGTTAATCACTCCACAAGGCAATCAAACAAGCTAAACGTCAGTATAGAGATAAAGTGGAGTCGCAATTCAACGGCTCAGACACGAGACGTATGTGGCAGGGACTACAGACAATCACAGACTACAAAAGGAAAACCAGCCACGTCGCCGAGACCGACGTCTTGCTTCCGGACAGGCTAAACACATTCTTTGCATTCTTTAAGGATAACACTGTGCCACCAACGCAGCCCGCTAACAAGGACTGTGGGCTCTAATTCTCCATGGCCGACATGAGTAAACATTTAAACATGTTAACCCTGGCAAGGCTGCCTGGCCAGACGGCATCCCTAGCCACGTCCTCAGAGCATGCGCAGACCTACTGGCGGTGGTAGGCCGTCATTGTAAATAAGAATTTGTTCTTAACTGACTTGCCTAGTTAAAGGTTCAAATAAAAATACAAAAATAAAAATGTAAGAATGCTGTTGATTGACTATAGCTCAGCATTCAACACCATAGTACCCTCCAAGCTCATCATTAAGCTCGAGGCCCTGTGTCTGAACCCCGCCCTGTGCAACTGGGTCCTGGACTTCCTGACGGGTCGCCCCCAGGTGGTGAAGGTAGGAAACATCACCTCCACTCCTCTGATCCTCAACACTGGGGCCCAACAAGGTTGCGTGCTCAGCCTCCTCCTGTACTCCTTATTCACCCATGACTGCGTGGCCAAGCACGCCTCTAACTCAATCATCAAGTTTGCAGACGACACAACAGTAGCAGGCTTGATGACCAACGATGACGAGGCCTGGAAAACCACCTCACACTCAATGTCGAACAAAACAAAGGAGATGATTGTGGACTTCAGGAAACAGCAGAGGGTTCACCCCCCTATCTACATCGACAGGACCGCAGTGGAGAAAGTGGAAAGCTCACTGACAAACTGAAATGGACCACCCACACAGACAGTGTGGTGAAGAAGTCGAATCAGAGCCTCTTCAACCTCAGGAGGCTAAAGATATTTGGTTTGTCACCTAAGACCCTCACTAACTTTTACAGATGCACAATTGAAAGCATCCTGTCGGGCTGTATCACTGCCTGGTACTGCAACTGCACCGCCCACAACCGCAAGGCTCTCCAGAGGGTGGTGCGGTCTGCCCAACGCATTACCGGCGGCAAACTACCCACCCTCCAGGACACCTACAGCACCCGATGTCACAGGAAGGCCTAAAAAAATATCATCAAGGACATCAACCACCCGAGCCACTGCCTGTTCACTCCGCTATCATCCAGAAGGCGAGGTCAGTACAGGTGCATCAAAGCTGGGACCGAGAGACTGAAAAACAGCTTCTATCTCAAAATCACTGGCCACTATAAGGAATGGAACACTAGTTACTTTAATAATGTTTACATATCTGGCATTATTCATATCATAAGTATATACTGTATTCTATACTATTCTACTGTATCTTAGTCCGTTCCGCTCTGACATCGCTCGTCCATATATGTATATAGTCTTAATTAATTCCTACTTTGATTGGTGTGTATTGGGTATATGCTGTGTAATTTGTTAGATATTCCTTGTTAGATATTGCTGCACTGTCTGCGCGTTGCGTCGTGCTAAGAACAGCCCTTAGCCGTCGTATATTGGCCATATACCACACCCACTCTGGCCTTGTTGCTTAACTATCCCAACTAAAATACACACGCTCCAATTGAATTCCACAGAATTATGCGAATTAACCTATAGACCAATAAGCATGACGGGTCAAATGTATTTTCGGTGCCTAATCGATTAATGGTTAACCGTTAACATCCCTAGTTGCTAGTTATTTGGGCCTAGCCCTGACCTATTTGCCTATTTGTCTTCATAGTGTGTGTGTTTTGTTTGTCCTCAGTATTTGTCATTAGGTCACATGTAGGCACTTTAATTAAGAGGCCCATTACCACAGCATTTACATCCAAAGCAGATCAATGCCATTAGGGGATCGATGAATGTTACTACCTATTTATTTTTTAAGGTGATCTATATTTATAGATTTGACCCTGAAACCATGAGGCCTTCGATCCGGCAGAAGTGCCCCGCCATAGTCTAACACATCAAACTCATTCCACGGAGGGCTGAGTGTCGGCGGGTTTTCACTCCTCCCTTGTACTTGATTGATGAATTCAGGTCACTGATTAGTAAGGAACTCCTGGTTAGCGAGGTCTTAATTGAATGGAAAAAATAAAAACCAGCAGACACCAGGCCCTCCATGGCATGAGTTTGACCCCTCCTGGTCTAACACATCTGGGATCGTTCTAGATTGTTCCTCTGGTAGGTTGGGCAAAGTGATGGCCGTCACCAAGGTGTCATAGGCCTGTACGTGTGTTACACCTCTTTGTTTGTTTAGGCCATATGGGCCCAGGTCAAAAGTAGTGCACTATAAAGGGGAAGAGGGTGCCATTTGGGATGCAGCACAAGAAATGTCCACATAATGACCGTGGTCGTTATGTTTTGAAAAGATTATTAGGAAGAAGAAACAGCCTTAATGATTTGAAGAGGCGCCCTAAGGGTGCTTGAAAAAGGCCCTTGGTCTGTAATGTGAAGCCATCATCATCCCAGCCTACCCTGCTATTACAGTGTTATTATGTGCAATTTATTCCCTTCATTACTGGTGGTGTTCCACGTGTAATTTGGTGGTTATAAGGTTACGTGATGGCTAACTTAGGTGTGTGTGTGTGTGTGTGTGTGTGTGTGCGCGTGCGCGTGCGCGTGCAAGCTCTATTCCATTCACTGGCAGCACTTCCCGAAGCCAATAGCTCGACATGCAACCCTCCATCAAATTTGACCCGGTCGTCTCTTTTTTCTGAATGCTATGAATCTTTCCCTTTTCATTTATTCTCTTTAGTAAGCAGTGATTGACAAACACACACACACACACTCATTAAGATGTCGTCCCCTCTCGGATAGCACTGTACGCACCGTTACCCTCGCAGTAGTGCTGTCAACAAACGTACCAACAGCGCTAACCGAACACTGTACCAGAGACACACACCCACCCTCCCCTTGCAGTGCCTAGATAATAGAGCTGCCATGGCATTCACACGGGGTGTCATACAGAAACCTGTCCTGCATAATGTATTTATTTCCAGGTAATAGTTCTTCATTTATTTATTTGGCTTCCTGCTTATCATCATGGACATTTATTTGATTTATTTCCACCTCACTCTAAAACGCACCAGACCGCGAGGTTTTATCGATTTGTGTTCAGTCGGAATGCCAGTCCGGAACGCAGTGGGAAAATGTATAATTTATTTGAACTTACAGAATATCCACCTAAAAGGGATCGATAATAGTGATGGAGGAAGAAATCGATAGTTACATATCGGGATCTTATTTTTGCCGATATGTCGTTTTGACTATTGCTATATTTTTGCGCTTGTTGGCTGTACCTGCTCACCAAAACTCCAGTATTTTTCCTTCATAGCTTTTTATCCATTTTCAATAGGGAACCAATTTGTTTTCAACACTTGTTTTCAACACGCTGTTCGATACCTCTGAAATGGTGCTTTCAAGGTTGACTGGGAGCCCCACTGATTCAGCACTCATGTCCCTTCAACGTCTCGATGCCTTTTCTTCTCCCATCACAACACATGAACCACACCCAATGTACTTATTTTATTTGTCAAAACAATTGACTTATGGATTTTGATCAAAGTTGTCCATTGTTTTTGAGTTAGAGTTTTGAATGGACAAGTCAGTGCAATCTCTCCTATGCCCCCCTGCTTCTCTCTCTACCTCTTTTTCTCCATCCCTCTTTTTTCCTCCATCCCTCGCTCTCTGATAGGTGCTTAAGATTGCTCTGAGCATGTTGATACCCTGCCCCCAATACCCCCCCCCCCCCTTATTCTTCTCCAGGTCTCAATGTGATACATGTCTGATTCCAGTGGGCGAGCAGAGCTGTAGGTGGGAGAGACTGAGGTTCTTATCCTCAAGCAGATGGAGAGGGGTCACTACCACTGTCTACCTTTAGTCTCCTACCTCCCTCCCCCACTTCCTCCTACTTACTATCACAAATGGGAGAGGGAGGGTGGAGACAGTATGGACGACACCGTGGCCAAAACAAAAAGATAGGAGAACCCCTAGATTTTACATAAAGGTAAGTCTTAGGATAAAGGGGATTGGAATTTGGTTGGGGATTTGGATGGAGGATTGGGTTACCATAACCCTAACCTTAAACCAACTCCTAAACCTACCTCCTAACCCCTAACCCTTACCATAACCCTAACCTTAAACCAAACCCTAAACCTACCTCCTAACCCTTACCATAACCCTAACCTTAAACCAACTCCTAAACCTACCTCCTAACCCTTACCATAACCCTAACCTTAAACCAAACCCTAAACCTACCTCCTAGCCCCTAACCCTTACCATAACCCTAACCTTAAACCAACTCCTAAACCTACCTCCTGACCCCTAACCCTTACCATAACCCTAACCTTAAACCAAACCCTAAACCTACCTCCTAACCCCTTACCATAACCCTAACCTTAAACCAAACCCTAAACCTACCTCCTAACCCCTAACCTTTACCATAACCCTAACCTTAAACCAAACCCTAAACCTACCTCCTAACTCTTACCATAACCCTAACCTTAAACCAAACCCTACCTCCTAATCCCTAACCCTATTTGTAACCCAACCCCTAAACTTAAAATAGCCTTTGTCCTCACAGGGATGTGGGAAATGTCCCCACGAGAGAGATTTTTCCTTGTTGTACTATCCTTGTGGGGACTTTAGTTCCCCATAAGGATAGAAGAACCAACACACTCACCCTTAGTGCAGATTACAGCTCACTCACTGCCACACGTCAGCCATGATACTCACTTACATCTGAGGCTGACTGAGTCATTCTGCATTGTCCCAATACACACAGTCTCCCACATCAATTGATTTGTAACTGAAACTCTCATGGAACTCAGCTGACTTGTTTGATGATAAGGAACCCTCTCTGAGTGTTCCATCTCTTTTAATGTTGTGATGACACAGAACCTGTTGACAGGTTTGCATTACCCATAAAGAGCTTTTTATGTAAATGGCTGAATCTGTGCCAACCTCTCCCTGCCTGCCTGCCTGTCCTTCCTCTTGTTATTCACTCAGAAAGACATGCTTACATTTGAAAATTAGAGGCTATGGCTGAACCAGACAGACAGACAGACAGAGAGGCACACACACACACACACACAGACAGACAGACAGAGACACACACATACACACAGACAGACAGAAACACACACAGACAGACAGACAGACAGACACACACACACAAAGACAGACAGAGACACACACACACAGACGGAGACACACACACAGAAAGTATGAGACACACACCGACACATACACACAGACACACAGACACACACCGACACAGACACACGCAGGCACACAGACAGACACACACACATACACACAGACAGACAGAGACACACAGACAGACAGACAGACACACAGAGACACACAGACAGACAGACACACACACACAGACACAGAGACACACACAGACAGACAGAAACACACACACA